>SNQN01002511.1:0-63152 GCA_008642245.1 Bassia scoparia | reverse complement strand
CAAACATGAGTGTAAAATAAAAGTTACAACTAAATTGATATGAGTGGTAATGTTGTTATTTGTATGTGTGTCCAAACTTTTTAGACATTTGTCATAATTGGTACGATTGTATACTTGAACTGTCAAGAATGAAGTCTGATAATAATTCATCAATGAATTAGTCCAATACCGTAGGTTTGGTCACATCAACTAACCAATATTCACTGCTACACACATCGACACCTCTAAATTTTAAAAATTTAGTTGACATGATAATTTTCGTTCGAGAGTGGCACAAGAAATATATAGAAAGTATTTCTTATGAGAGTGCGAATAGCTTGGACATGTTAGAGAATTCACTCTATTGATATATGAAGATTATGGGATGATTATTATCTCCGTATTATACTCCTAAGAAGCCCTCCAAAAAAAAGTTACTATATAATGGTCACACCAAAATTATCAGTGTTATTTAAGTTGTACATGTGATATTAGAAAAATTATATTATGTTGTAAAAAATAGAAATTTCAGGTTAAATTAATATTATATTTTGTTTTTAGCAGGTTGAGTGAATATGTATTTTTGCAAATCTCAACTTCAATTTGATCCATTAAGGCTATAATGACCAAATTTTTTGATCGAGTTACTATTCGTATATGTAATATGCACTAAAATGAGTTATGTATTTGACAGTTTGGTAAATAAATGTCATGTCGGTTATCATTAACCTAGTATTTTTTTTTTTGCGAATTTAAAAATTTGGACATAAGTGGAATGTCAAATTCTAGATATACGAGTGAGAATTTCTTTTAAAAAAAAAAACAAAAATAGATCCCTTCCTTCATCTGTTTCCCTTCCCCAAACTTTTTCTAAACAATGGATTTTGGCTTTGTTGTAATGGCTGGTAGCTGAAAATTTGGCTGGTGGTTGGAACTTGGCTGAGTCACTGTAAAAACATGTTTATGTAAAATTCCAATTGTTGGTTGTTTGACTCGATATGAATGGAAAATGACTATATTGGACACTATATTTTCTATTCACTTATTTATCTTTTATTATTCGAGGTTACTATTGTAATTTTATAAATGAGTAGCATTCAACCAGCTAAAGGTGCACAGCTACCTCTAAGTAACTTGTAACTTTTCGGCTAAAAACTAGTTTTAAAGCTAGATGAAAGCTGATAACTAACATATTTTTTTCTTTATTGGATCAATTGACACTCATTCAATTACAAAACCAAGTGACAAATTGCGATATATCCAAACAAACACCTTTTCCCCTTCCTTTCTTTATTATTATATTTCATCTCTTGTGAATCCAAACGTAGGTAAATTCTCCAGTCTAGAGAATACTATACAAGAGCGACAATCTCTTACCCCTTCCTCTACTACAAGTATTAGAAGTTTCTAACTTGCTAACTAATCGAACAAATTCTACATTAGATTTTAAGTTTGCAAGGTACAATAATTTTAACGAAGCGCATATTTTGGCACTCCCTTTTTTCTTAATTTTGCACTTCCACTTCAGTGTCAAAATATAAAACAAAGTAACTATTATTAGGAAAGTGGAAGTGCCGGAATTGAGAAAGAGAGTATCGATCAGCGATCTGTAGTATATTGTGGATTTGGGCACGTGGTGGCAAAAATATACAGGCTTTCACGGTTGAATGTTGAGAAAATAATACTTTGACAAGAAGGATTGGAGTGGTGGAGTGCTCGCAATCAACGGCATCATGCTAATAAGCACATCCTACTATTCCATCTGACTGCGACATCTATTATCAATATTACTATGTAATTCCATTCACGCAAATAAGGTGACGAGAACAACTCTATGCATTATTATATGCATATATGACGATATACTCTATTAACATCCCTGTCTTGTTTTATATTACTATTGTTTTATGATGGCCACGTTGTACTCTACAATTATGTATTTTAAAGAGAAGTATAGTCTTATTTGATTTGTTACATTGATCTTTATTTTTATTATTCGCACTCAAAGATATATCAAATAAAAAATTATGTGACAAAAATTGTGAAAAATACAAATAAATGCATAGTAGCAAGTAATCTATACATCTATAATACAAAATACATTATATTAATTAAAAAGTGTTCTAAATCACTGTACACTTGGACGTGGCTTTACACAACTTATATGCGACCACATGGCCCACCTTAACTTCATCTTAATTGTGCCATGTAGGATGAGCGACATGTAGCTATTCCATGCATTAGCTTTCACCAGAATTGTATCATGTAGCGATATGCCACAACACATATACTATTCATTTATATTATGCAAATATAGAAATATTAAACAATGATTATCTCATCTATAAAGACTCGATTTTAGGACTTTCATGTTATATAAATACACTCCTTACCGACTCAACCAACTTCAATTGATATATTTGTAATCTTTTTTTTTAATATTATATTGTTAAAACGTGAAAAATATATCAATATTGAGTAGACCATACAACGCCTGGCCGCCTGGGCCAAGAGAACTAGTTAGACGAAATTATAATGGAAGTGGCTTGCTAAAGTATTTCATCATTTAGTTGTGTACACTTTTACAATGATCTTTATGATTGTATTAGGTGGATCCATGATTTCTACATTTCTGACTTATCAAATATCAATCATTACTCAAAACTTCAAAAGTGGTACCGAATTCGAAGTTTAAATTAATTATTAGTATTTATAAGACCTTTGAATAACAATTTATAAGAATGGAGCTTTGGAATGTAAAAGGTTATCTTTAAGAATCATATATTTCTTCTAGATCATTTATAATACAAGGAAAGAATGCTATACGCAGCCTTTTAGGGTTGTCAGAATAAGCATTTTCTACCAGAGTTTGGGATGTGATTATGTTAATTCTTACTCTTAATTAGTAATGGTTAAGAGTATGTTATTTATAGAATTTTGATACTAGTATTAAACAATTCACCTGAATTGTTCTATTCCTTGTCTGATACATTATAATATGTATATGGTAGATGCTCAATTTAAAGCTATATTCTTGCCTTTTTTTTGATCTTAATTCTCTTTAATGATGTGGAAGGCTAGCCCTAAAGATGCTATGTTGCTTCTGGTTGTTTTTATGGCGGTATATATAGCATATAACTCTATAAATCAATAAGCCATTTGTTTGGTATACTGGATTTGGATTCTTTGTTCTAATAGGGTAAATGTTATTTTTAAAAGTCTAAGTTTGCCCTATTGCTGAGGCGTAGACCGCCAAGTTTGATTAATAAATAATTTAATTATTTATTCCTTTTTACCTTTCTAATTTTCATATAGTTTTTTTCTGTGCCAAAAGTTTCGTGTGAATGAAAATTGTAACATGGTGATTTTCAATCTAAGTTTTTAGTGATTTTACCATAATGTCATGGATGATTCCGAAAGAGAATAATGTCATTGATTTGCAAATCTTTTGTATGGGTGAGCTCGCTTATGTTGCGTATTAGTATTAGTTTAATGTTTAAATTATCTGAATATGAATATTTGCATTTTGTCAAGTATCGCAATAACACTTAGCACTTCGTGGCATATTCTAATGAAAGATCGTTGAAGAATTTTTATATATTGCCACTTTGTATATAATATATTCGATAAATATGTTTTTATCTATCTATATTATTAAATATTATAGAGAGTACTTGACAGTATGTCTTTCATTCGTTAGCTATATATTAGGTCTTCAACTCTCATCCATCAACTATTTAAAGATTCATCTTATTACACGTTGTGTATTGAAGTTGTGGGATCACTTCAACATTAATCATATCTAATCAATATCTTCTACTCTATTATAAACTTAACGTAATCTTTTAACTATATAACATATTATTGATATGTATAATTTTATTTAAATTATTTTATCGATGTATTTCAACAATTTGTCATATCGTGTAACTAAATATTTCAATCTCGTAATTTAAGTTTTTATGGATCTAACAACGTAACAAAATCCGACAGTAATACATAAATGAATAATTTCAAAATTTAATTAAGTAAAAGACAGGAAGCAATTTAGAAGTTCAAAGGATTCCAACTCTTATGCTTGACATGGTTTGTCACAGATTTCTTAAGAGTAATTCAAAAAATATGTTCTGAGAAATCGTCTCTCTACTACATTTAAATCAACAATATAACAATTCAATATATTAGATAACTTTCTATCTATTCGCCATCCGTTAGGTCTTGTGGTGTCATATCATCCTCCTAATTCACCCGTACATTCAATCACATAAGTTGAGTAGCTTCTCATAATTTTAACTGTCACAATTGGTATTGTGCAACTATTACCACCAAATCCACATTCTATTATCTATCGAAATAAACCTTTATCACATTCATCAACAACAAATCAATTCATCATACTTGATAAGAGCAATAAAGACAAGAAATACCAGTAACATTAAGACTATACCTCCTATATAAATCTCTACCAAGGTTCCATAGTGATGTAAAACAAATAATATCTGCGCCAAATAATAATAGAATGCAATTTGGATAATTTCAAAATGCTCTCTCCACTGATCTCCGACTTTAGTTTGTCATCTCATTTCATGATATAAACATCAACAATATATTTTATAAATCCCTTTTTTTTATTGAAGATTTATAGCAAATTCCATATCATTATGGTTGCGACCGCTAAACGTTAATATATCAGAGCGCCTCAACTGGCGAAGACCCTATCTTTATTACCCTTCTCTATTGCTCAATCATGTTTGTCTCTTCTCTTCTCGTCGCTCTCAAATCACCCATCTGGTACTTGTGAGTATCTACAGCTCAATCCATACCTCAGGTACATTTTAGGTCTATAGTCTTCATTTATATGCTCAGACTTATTGCTTCAGTACACTAACTTCTGTTTACTGTTAGTGTGATCGACCAGTATAGTTAAATCGGCGTCAAGCTCATCCTCTATATGGTCCTGACTGTGCAATATGTAGTTTTCCGTTCTATGGTTTTAGCCAGAACCTGAAAGTTAGTAGCTATCTCATTATGATAATTACACACATGTACTCAAAAATCAGATTTACCCAAAAACTACTGATATCAGACTTTTACTCAGATGCAAAAATATGGAGCCTACTCGTACGGGTGATTTGTTATACTACGCCTGCAATACTTAATATAGACTACCGATTCCTCGTCAATGCGCCTCCGACCACGCCCTATTCGCGGCTAATCCCGTCTTATTAATATAAAAAAAATTACATAACTAAATATTTATATGCTTATCCTCAACTATTAGTCAGCGAATTGATTGACAAGTCAACTATAATCCCAAGCCTAAATAACGAATAATTTTAACTTATCTACTTTATAATTAACAATGTTATTAAGGTGAATGCCGGTTATCTTCTCTTGATTCAATATTTTAGTTTTCTTAATTGAAAAACACAAAAATATAAAGTGCCCTTTATTGAGCGCTTAAAGTTATTGGAAAGTGTTAGAGTATAAGTCGATAGGGGCTAATAATGTTTAAAGCGCGATATGTGGAATCCTCATATGTAAGTTAATATAGCACCCTCAAAGTGAAGGTAGATACCATGGAAAGCCCACATAGCCAAGAGGATTTCACTCATATTTTACATTTAGATCCTTATGCGAGTATGCAACTGTCGCACTTTGGCCACCAAAGGAACTTGAAGTAAGGGAAACATTCAATTGGAGAGCAGTAAATACAATGGCCCTAATAGTTGAGGATTGAAATAAATAAAACCATGGTTGTTTGGATTTCTAGTTCCTTATCTACTCACAAGATATAGTGTGTTGTTGACGCCGAGAGTGGTGACTACGGAAAGGGGTACTTTCAGCAGTAAATAAGTGTATGGTGATGAGAGGTGGAACCGAAAGCGTTCATGTGGTGTAGATTATGTGTAAGCCTGTCATTCTTTGCATTTATTGACCAATATCTGTTAAATCTCTCCCTCTTCGTAATAACTTAATAACTATTGCATTTTGCATGCAAACCAACAACCATATTTATCTGCCCTACTTATAAGATCATTGTCACATTCATGGGATGGATGGGATATCACCCTCACCCACCCTGACTCACTTTTGTCCTCCACCGCCCTCTCATCTCTTTCCCATTTCTCTCTCCTTATTTCCCACCCATTTGAGCGAAACCCAATTGTTAATGGCTTTTGTGTTCAATTCTTGCCGCTGAATACGCCCCCACCACACCACAGCTCTAACTCCCCTCTGTCGTCCAACACAACTTGATACCGGAACTCAACTCTCATGGACCCGCGGCTATTCGTTCATCCGTAGCTTGATCATAATAAGTCAGTACAAGCCTGCTTGTATTCACATTAGGCCTAGCCCTACTGATTGCTCTATTTAGAAATAGATGTCGCGTTCATGCTCTGTATCTACATACAACTTTAGGCCGAAGCTCTTAACGTCAGTCGACTCTGACTTACACTTCTCAACCTTCACACACCTCCGTAACTGTCTCCAATGTCTCATTGTCATCCTCTGTTTCTTTAGTTTCTTTATCATCTTTTGACTTAGCATGTTTTGACCGCTAGAATCACTACACCTTAAGTACATTGATATCGTAGCGTAGCCAAGTTAGTCTGCTAGATGAAGAAAGCAGGAGCCGTCGTTAGCGACTAGAAATTGTTTTTTTAGTTATTAATCTTACCCCTAACACAAACGTTTGAGCGCCTATTTAGCGAGCGCAAATTCTTCTTCAGGTCGAACCCGTAAAACCAACACACTTTAAAGCCAGAACCAGGTAATATGGTCGGTCGACGGTAACAGATTTGAACATGATGACTTTATATGAGTCGCTCACTAACTTCCGCATACGGCTAAAAACACAGTAAATATAACACGTAACTTGGACCCGGAAAATCCCGGGTCCGCCTCTATATTGACCCTTATTGCCGACCGATACTTAAACTGATCGAATATATTGTTGCTCATAGAACAATTTTGAGATAGCAGTTAATGAGAAAAAAATACACAGAAAAATCTTGGAAGAGAATTTTTACAATCTTAGGAATTATAACACAGATTAACTTTTAGAAATATTTGTATCCCGAGACCCAATATTTGTGGTTCTGTTCTTCAACATTCTAACAATTATTAGTCCTGCCACTGCTCTTCTACAATACATATCGGATCGACCATATTTCCAGACCCAAACAATTTGTTGATATAACATCAATCCAAAAAAATCATATCAATCTCACATATTCAGGTGACCCGTCTCCTACCTCTCTGACAACAGAACAAGGTATTTTTCACCGTTCTTTTCTATTTTTACATTACCCAAAATTTCAATAATCACCTCAAACACTATAGATTGATATTTCATCGTATACATTGTGAATGATTCTATAAAAATTTTATGTATATGAAATATCCCAACATTAACAACTAAAAAAAAGAATAATAACCCTCCCCACTAGGATATATTCTGTATTTGACCTTAACAAGAAGTAATGTAAGAATTAACCGACTAGTTGCCCACCAGTTAAATTTTATCCCTTTTTCGGGTTTTTCAATTAATCTAAAAAAAAGGTACCCACCCTCAAAAATTAATTTAAATATTACAAATCACGTGAATATCTTCTGTGACCCTAGAAGTAAAGTTCTTCATGATGTTTGTTATTGCCCATCTTCATATTATGTGCCTTCTCACGCCTATATTTTCAACTTCTCTGCGAACAAATATTAAGTAACCATAACCAATTTACTCTAATTTTACTTAAACTGTGTGTATTTACTATATACTCCTTATTAATAATAAAAAATAAAAACAATCCTAATGCTATGAGTAATTCTCCTATTTCTATACACCCCTCTCTCCTTTCAACCCTATCAATTAGTTCTAAGACAACATCTTCATCATAAAGACGACGGCACCCCATCTCCTCCTACCACCGCACCCCTGCCCCTCTGCCACCTCCACGACTTTGAACCCCACCAGCACCACGCCACGATTGCCCACCACAGCCCCACAAGCTACCACCACCAAACCCTAAAACCCCAAATTAATTTCACCAAATTGTCAGCTCCTTTATAAAACCCTAACAAATAATCGCCTTTTCAATTCTCAATAAATAGATGCTCAATCTTAAGTCTAACCTACATGTCTAAATTTACGAAATTTTATGAAAGAGTTAACAACCAAATTGTTGTAATTTTTTTTTCTTTCGATAACCACATTTTCAGAAATAACATCTTTCCAGTTCGGGAAGTTGAAATTGCGCACTTTTTATTGTTTTTGCATCAACCTTACGTACCTTCCGATTCTACCATTATCATCATGGCACTGATACAATATCGATGACCTCTCTTTTCAAACTCTCAATCCTGAATCCAGAATAAATATCCCAAACACAAAATAAGGTGGCCAGTCCACATACCCTAATAGTAGAGCAAGTTACTTGTGTGCAGAATCCTTCTATGGATGCATCGACAGTGATGCCCCGTTTTGCCCGACAATGATGTTCACGCTGGATGTTAAAGGGCATTTTATGTACTATTGGGCTAGGGATGCTAACGCTATCTAGCGGAAAAGCAGATAATCGACTAAAATGGTGGTAACGTATCGTGGGTTCGTGCACCGTTGTAGTTGGTGAGTCTTGTAGCCGCGATAGATTTGCACTCGAAACAAGAATTTCGTTCCAGTAGTAGCCAATTTTATTAAATTATTCACATGATCCCAAAAGAATGGTAGTGCCGTATGGTGACCGATTTATGCGACTTTTATTGATAAAGAGAGAAAGGGAGCAAGTATGCATCGATGCTCGGTATGAGCAATTGCACGCAAATTCAAGTAGCTAATCATGAGTCTTGTGTAGGGATATCCAGTCAAAGGGACTGTAGCCGATTGGTAGACGTTTGTGGGCTTCGGTGGCCAATAAGGGACGATAAGCACTTCAGCTGAATTATAATCACACAGATGAATAATGGCTATATCTCAAGATCTGGCGAAACACTCAAAGTTGATGACGGTTGTGGCTCGTGAGGGTTTGCTTGAGGTGAGGACCTTCTCGTGCGTCTATCTGTAAGGTTGCCAATCATCTTAGAAATTCCATACTTAGCGCGTTAGTTCAAAGCCAGAAAAATAGAGAAAGTGGCAGGAAGACAGAAGAGAAGACGTGGGGCTAAGTAGAGAATCATGGTAAGCACAACTAGAAAGCACCGCGATCAGGATAGAAGAGTGACGAGATAGGGATGCAAGTTAAGATTTAAGAAGGAACACTTGGTTTTTAGCCCATTTGTTATATTATTTAAGTATATAATAATTTACTTCAAGTGTAATTTTGTTTTTGAATAAGGGGGTTAACTCTGCAAATGTCTGAGGAATATAATCAATTCCATTAGCTTTAGGAGAAATTAATGTAAATTGACTTATTTAATAATCATTGTAAATGTGATGAACAAACGTTTGCAACTCTCATCCTACCTATGTAGGAAATTAACTAAACTTCAGGAGAAGCGCATGGTTGAGGACGTGCACGGACTCCTTCACTTTTCAACGTCACATTGTATCAATGTAGAATCGCGAATCTCCCTAACAAGAAGCCACAGCCCAAATTGATGTTGAACCCCAATAAGAATTTGAATTAGAACATGAAATACTAGCAGCAAATAATAAAAGAAAAAGCCCTGGCTTATTATATGTTGCTTTCTTGAGCCACTCCTCGCGTTAAGGTCAATATAGTGAGTGAAGATAGGTTTAAATATGAAGTAATAGAGATAAGAAATTAAATAAAATTCGATCAAATGTAAACTTTTTTGTGATAGTTACCTACTACCACGACTTATTATGGTCCCTACCTTCCTGCCTTGTCTAGGACCAAGTCCCTTTTCCCTATTCATAACTTGTTGGACGACACCATCATCCACTGTGATGATGTGAATCACTACCTTGCAGATAGACTCCCTTGATCAATAACCTGCCATGGTGAAAAACTACTTCGTCTGTAGCCCAGAGCATATGTTATTGATCTGAAAACTATTAGAGATGACAGCGTATCTACATTCGCTTTATCGCCACCGTTTGAATGGCCAACCTTCTTTATAGGTAGGTTAATTCACCGTACAGCGCCACTAAACCCGAATTCGTCACATATTGGGAACCAAATAACATTTAGTAATGATGACGTTGATCCCCCCCACAAAGTTAAAGTGATGCATCCTAATAGTTCTAATTCCAAAAGAGTAGGTACTCTCACGACAGAAAAATTATTGGCGCAACACTCGTGATCTAACAAAGTCAAGATCTGTAACCACCCAAATCTGGCTGAACCGCCGTCGAGCCAGTGTAGCCAAGTTGTCCCCGTCGAGTAAAGCTTGATAATCATGAATTTTCTGCGAGATCTGTTCTAGAGTTATTGTAGTGTACCTCATACTATTAAAATTCTATGTTTATCAACCTTAGACATATGTAAATACAATTGGAACACGAGTCGCTCTATCTAATGAGACTTATCTCATGCAAAGCGATCAACACTATCTACACTCTAGGTAGTGTTTTTGTAAATATTTGTTCCTTCAAAATATACCAACGTATGTAACTTACAATACCCAACAGGTAATCAGCAACCAGCAATTTTCCCAATATCCTTTGTGATTGTTATGGTCACAATGAGACTTTTAATATAGTAAAACTCTTCTATAATTCACAAGGTCCGTCCATAAAGGTTGACATAACTAGAACAACCTGTGTCAGTCACAGGTCCCCTATAATAGCGTGCAATCTGAGAGATTGCTTTTATCTGACCTAACTTGACTACTGATAACATAGCACACGATTAATGAAAACTTTACCTTTTTGTTCGCCAACGTCTCCTTACTTCGTTTTCAAATGCATAACAGCTTAACAAACGAACACTAAGTGTCAGAGTTAAAACTGGAAGTTATTTGTATATATACAGAGCGATTAGACTACTCAGAGTACAACATCTTATAGATTCCCGAACAAAGGATTAGTTCTGAAGAGAAAGGTGTTAGTGATTAGGTCATGTTAGTAAGTATGAGAGGAATAATAACATGGAAAGTGTGGGGTGGTTGTGTTTGCCTGACGAGTACTATATAACGCAAGACACTGTGGTCACTTTGCATACCAGTATACATACGAGTATGATCATTTGTAACGAAGAGCGTTTTAAAAAGCAATAGTGCATTCAACGTATGTGTGATATTCATCACATCATCGTGAATACATACTGAAAATTGAATCATAATTGAATTGAATCTGAAAACAAACCCATTAATAATATCAATAAGATTGCGCTTACAATTAGACTTCAACACTATACAAAATCATTAGGAAGTAAGCAACCTTACAAACTACCATGCACACATTATTTTCAATAACTACTACTCATCTCATAGCTATATTGGAACCATCATAAACCAAAAAAACCATACATACGCCAATGTATGTGAATATTGGAATAGACAATAGCATGATTGAGTAACCCTATCATACATCTGTGACAGGATTGCCATTCACATTAATAGCAAATAGTAAACTTGTGCAGTAAACGCAAATAATACCAAGTAAATCCCTACCCAAACACTAATATCCCAATTTCGTAAAGCACAATTGTAATAAACATTAAGAAAATCCTACCTCTATAATTTATACCTATCTCTGAAAACTGATTGTGATAGAAAGTGAATTTTCTACCCAAAAATTTTGTTCCATAATTAGAGATTTTGGATCATTAATGTACACCATATTACTCACAAAATGAAGGAAGAACACCGACAACTATATCTTGAGACGTCGTGCATTGTTATTCAAACATCCAGCGAATAGACGAGACGAAGGAATATCCGAGTAGAAATAGAAGAGTGCTCAGCGTGTAATAATAGGTGGTGTTTTTTTGTTGTGAGTTAATATCTCAGATTGAGTGAGTTTACCAGCGTTATAATTTTCCAGTGTTGCTTACTAGGGAGATCGGTTCGCAAACCTCACAAGCTCATTGCTTAAGCAGAGAGTAATCTACATGTTATGAGCATTTGAATTAAAATCAGCGTAAAAACTGAACATGTGGTGGGTTTAGACATAATCGTTCTAGAATATTGAATATAGAGTGAAATAGTTGACGGCGGCGTCGACATCTCACGAGAATCAACTCGATGTATAGGGCACGAACACATTAATATGTGCGTTCATTGTAATACGGTAGTTAATTTGAAATTGAGGTAACCCAGATGCTTGATATGTCATAGTAAATGTTCTCGGACGCGTGTCTAATGATATTGTCGCTAGTCGAAAAGTATAGCTATGCAATCATACTAGTTCTCACTATCAATGCACAAACCTGTACTTCGCATCTCCAACATAGTCTACACACCACGCAAATTCCTTCATATTGATCATTCTACTGCGCTTTTCCGATGGCAACTCAACACCTTACAAATCACTCGTTTTAAGTAAGAGCATAGTGCGACCCATACATCTGCGGCGATATTTCATAACTGCGACCTTACCCAATACTGAACAGCATATGATAATTCACCGCGTCGACCCTACATCCCTTGACCCCGATTATGACTTACCAGGTCACTTCTAATCTCATTATGACAACGCTAAATTCAATAAGTATCCTCCTCTGACAACCCTCAACCTACTAGCAATCTAATTACCAAACATTTCCTTACGGAATCTCTAAATTTAACTGGCTAACTTATTCTTCGCGATCCCAAGCGACGCGATATTTATACGCTCACAGACGATATTTGCTTAGACGGTTCTATATACCCATGCTCCAACCCCTGTATATATGGCTCCATCTCAGCGCTTATACGCTCCCATTTCTGACTACCCAACAAAACAGACAATCACATAATATTAGTCCCGTTCAACACATATAAATACTTCCCCTAAAAACTCATCATTTTACAATAATGACATTATGAATTGTACACATTGCCTGGTGATATGTTAAGTGTCTCTTAGTGAGGACATTTCTCCACCTTATGAATTGCATCCGACCGGACATCGCTAGACACCCTTGCCATGTACACATTAACAATACCAACAAGCCAAAGGTTTAGAGCAATCTAGCGTATTTTACTATAGAAAAGAAAAATATACACACAGGATAAGATAATTCGCGGCATAGAATCAATGTGTCCTTACAAAAATTTGAGATGTCATTGCATTCTTCTCGTTATGTGACATCATTGCGGACATTTCTGATACAACTGCCACACACGAAAATTGCCAAATCAAGTAGGAATACCAATAAAAAAAAATTCTAGAAAACAAATAATACTACACTTCCTTATCACATGAATTATACACATGCCAGGCGACAGATCAGACTAAATAACTGCATATTTCTAATTTTGCATTTCTTAATAATAGAAGTATCAAACACCTGCTAGTCAATAAACCATCTCACACTTAATTTAACATCATTCTAATCAACAATCCCAACATTTTAGTATTAATTAACTCATTCATCGTTGAACTTAATTCCGTCCAGTTTGTTCACAGTAGTTCAAAATTTCACAATATTATATATTTTAATTTGAACGAACATCCTAAATGGACATATAACATTAATAAGCTAATAGATATCTTGTTACACAGGTATAACTCTTGAGATTGTCTAGAAGACTAAACCGTGTTGAGTTTATCGGAAAACCCGAAAGAAAATACTTCTTTATTGCCTAATAATTATGCCAACATGTATTATACCTTTACTTTGCTCACATACTACCCTCTCCGTTGCTACTATAGCTTCGTCTCAACGCGTATTATAATACACAGAACTTTTGACTGAAGTATCCAAGATCTTATTCTGAATAGGTCGAAAACAATCGCGAGACGCCAGTACCCGATAATATTATGTTTCATCTAAGACATATACTGTTCATTTTTGAGGAAAACTTTCAAAATAGGTTGTTTCTCAGTTTAAAGTGAAGCTCTTGAGAGAGAAAAAGCTGCGAAAATGAGAGATCAAAATCTAATCATTATATAAAATGTCACACCATATAAATGAAACTAAATTTAAAATGAAATAGTAACCTTTAAAAATGGCAATATTTTTAAAGATCCCTATTTTTAAACAAGTAGTTTGTAGCCCATAATGAAGTATGGATTGCAACGAAGCTCCCTGGAAAGAAGAATAGTCAACGTGTTGAAAATTGCGTATCATTGCAGAACTTCTCCACTTTATAGTGTACATTTCAAAATATGTACTATAATAGAACTAATTCGTGAACATTCCTCACTATATAGTGTGAGGTATATCTAAAATATTCAACCTTTATGTATCTAGAACTTCTAAGACCAAAAAAGAATACGATAAAAGGAGAGACCTAGACTTTGAATATGGCAAACATTACAATCAGTCTGGCATGCCTACTCAAACATATATTCATGTGCAAAATCACGTGTATCTTTTCCCATATAAAAATAATATTTTGACCAAGAAGCTAGAGTATGTAGTTATTTCATATTCGATCGTTTGATCACCAAAAAAACTCAAACAATAGCTAAAATACAAACTAACAAAATACAGTAAGTAAACCAAGGATCTATTCTAATACTACCCATGTGAAAGAGAGACCATTTGACCAAAAAATATTCTAACCTAGTAGGGAGGACCGTACCAAGAACATACAATCGGTGAAAAGAAAGAGTGAGACTGTTGAGAAAAGCCCCAATATTAATACGTATAATACAAGTAATCAACTGTTAATCGTACACCAATCCAACTACTTCTGACATACTTTGGATGTAATAATAATATCCACTATCCTATTCCCTGAATATAAGATGTTATTTTTGAACCACAAATATACACAAGCATTAGGCGAGGATTAATACAACGTCCATTGGTCCCTTCTTTGCTGCAAAACTTTTCTTCCTCGAAAGTTGATACTTGGTGGGATTAGTGTCTTCCCATTGTCCATGATTACTAGCGGCACCACATATAAACAACGCGCGTGAGTCTCTCCAATCACAATCTCTCAATATTATCTCAAACTTTGTTCTCGAAAATTCTGGGCATTTCTCATTTTTATAAGTTAATATTATTGGTCACAGACCTTGGTCACAAACTCAAGTTTGGTCTTATATCTCCCATGTCCCATTTCTCTAACACTAAACATGTTTTTTTAAACCCGAATCTCTTCATTTTAATATTTAATGTCAGTAAAGGTCCTTTTTGCTAGTGTTGCTAGCTTCTTTATGGTTCATCATGTAAACTGAGTTTTTAGGAGAAAAAAGGGAAGGAAACTTTGAATGTCAGCAAAAAAAAGGGGTAGTAGAAAATGCAGCAGTTTTGAACTTACTTCACTTCTCTGACAAGTCTTGTGATTAGAGTATCATTTTCTTTGTTTCATTCCATCAAAAAAGCTAAAATGCTGTGATTTTGGTAAGATGGATCTGTTAATTGTCTTTATATAAAAAAATTTACTTGGTTTTTATCTTACCTTGGGTATTGTGGTTTTTAAGTAAATTTATATTGCTTCTTTTACAAATGTTCGTCGATTTTTTTGACAAAAAGTCTGTAATTTATTTTCTTCCCACTGATTTGGTTTTATTAAAGGTTTATTCTGTAGTTGTGTCCACGCTAATAGCAGTTGAGATAATAATAATATAAGCTTAGCTTTGAAGAAGAGTATTTAATGAGAAATGCTAAGATATTAAACACCAAATTCTCGGTCTTCTTCCAACTAGTAAGGCCTTATTTGCTGAACTCTCAACAAGTAAAGATTAGCAATGGTCTTTTTCGTCCCAATAAGCAGTTGAAGCGAGAAAAAGTAAATTCTTGGATAATCCCAAATTAATCATTTAGGATATAATCTAATTGGCAAGAATAACTCCTCTCAGGATCCAAGAATATTAGAGTGTAAAGAGAACAGAGTGAATGCATATCAGTTACAATTTTATAATAATTTAATTCATTCGCCTATTCATACATACAGTCAATAGGATTTTAATATTTCAATTATCAATACAATCGTAAAATTATTCTAAATGTTATATGAGCAAGCTTCGACTATTTTAAGATATTGAAAATGTGTTCCATGAAGAGATCATGTGACCCTAGTAATTGAATCTAGATTATATCTAGACAAAGTTGATAGTTAAGAAAGATGGTCCCAATTTTTAATAACAAGATAAACTCGAGGCTCACAATTCTCATTGACAACTTATTACGGTATGATTTCATTGTGTTTTGCGCACATCTGCCATCTGCATTCTACATTGGTTAGATGAGAAAATGCTCTCTCCCAACCGCCATTATTCATCTAGCCTCACTATACTTGCTCATTGGTTGCCCTGAAATGGAGGGCGATGATTTCACATGGATAATTTACCTCATACCGTGGTTCCTGTTTTTATAATACAGTTTAGTAATATTGCCCTAGTATCCTAATAAATAATATCTAACTGTGCTGATTTTATATTTTGAAAATAATGCAGAGAAACATATTGCCCTCTTCTCAGATGCTAATCTACACCTTGCATCAGGCTGTAAGTAAACCTCGCTGCATTGGCAAAGATGCCTTTAGGAACAGGTAATAATAACCATGCGGACCTCTACTTACTAGACTAGATAAACTGTACGTATACAAACACTCAACAATCACTAAGCTATACTAATTTAACAAGAACACAAAACATAATCTAGTCTGGGGAAAAACTAGCTAAGACATAGCCAGCACGCTCTGCACTCATGGTGGACGTTAGCTCTTAGAGAGCAAGTAGAACATACAGGCTATTCCGGGTTTACATTGCATTCGTTGAGTTGAGCCTGTCTTGCGTTTCAACTACTAAAAATAGATTTAGTTATCGACCTAATAAGAGTACAACTGTAATGATCTATTAACGAGTCGATGTTTATAAAGCACCTATATATCTTTGAAGTGGGAACCCTCATAGCATTCTTGATTTGTGATATGGTTCTTGATCATTCAGACATACAACAATCCACATTCGTATTATTAAATTACTACTATACTTATCTTCATAAACAGAGCGATGCATATAGCGTCACAACCAGTATGGCGAGAAGATTAGAAAATGCTAAAGCTTACGTTACATTATAGAAAGCTATCTACTTAGATCACCAACTCAATAGATGAAAATCTCAATCAGCATCAAAGCCTAGAGACCATATTCCAGTCGAGGGAGATGCTCACGTCTTCAATGCCCAAATTCGTACCAATCTGGTGAAAAGTTAGTTCAACGACCTTGTAAAGAAATATTATTGACCATAAGGATTGAAGGAATCATTGGACATTTGGAGCCCTATACAAACGAATGATCTTGTTGAGCACAGGGGTAATACAGTTAATGTCTTAAATAGCTACCAGAACCCTAAAACCCTTTTAAAAATTAGAACCTTTTGAGGGTGTGCAGAAATCATCGATGGCATAAGAAGCATTGCACCATATAGTTCCAAACTGACAAAATTATGTAAGTAAAGAAGGCGTTGAATTTTTGACAAGTTTCTTCATTTAACCTCCCGAGCAATCGACCTTCAACTAGATTACTCTTATAAACCGTTTCCAAACTCTAGTCGACAAAATGAGAAATGAGAGTAAGTAGCGACTGGGTATCTACTTTAGACAACCAAACCCATCACAAAGAGGAGAATTTTGAACCAAACCCCCTATGTCTACAATTCATGCCAAACTCGCGACCTGTGTAATAACTATATATTCCGTGAAGAGGGCTGGCAACCAACCTTGTTAAGACATCCCTCGATAACTAAATTCTACAAAGTTGAGTCCAACTCTGCAGACATCACCACAGGAGCACATGATTACCAGTAACACTATCCGAACAAGCTCTCCACTAGTTTTTTACCCCATCCAGCTGTTATTTTCACCCAAGAACTATTTTTTAGTCATCGTTTTCATGAAAAATTTGTCAGATCTCCGATAATGCATCAGACCACTAACGCAAGCTCCAAACCATCTAAGCATCTTTGTGCGTTTAAGTGATAGCTCGGAGCCTAAATAACCTCTAATATTTGCGTAATGCTAATGACCTTCCTTGCTCTATTCAATACGATGTCCCTTACAACACCCTAAGCCCTAGAAAATCCGGCAAATTAGGGAATATCAATTCAATAGATGGTTGACCAATAAGTTCTATCTGCTAGCTTCGACCGGACTAGTCATTACGGTATCTTTAGACAATAATATTTCTACTTTGCGTATTGTCCAGCATGGTATACCAAGTTATCTAATACATCGAACGAGATTGTTCCCTATATCAACCGACTAAATATCCGCTGCCTTGTCAAAAAAATAATTTGCATCCTCCAATCTCAGACACTTAAATCTCACCCACAACACTAACAAACAAGGAGAGAGCACAATTTCCTTATATTTCATCAAACACTATGCTCACTAAACCCGAGCTGTGCTATAATACAGTGCCTCTATCCATTGACATCAGCAAAATTAAGAGTAGCATCTTAACATAACGTCCCAAACCCAGCGAACACCAGTTAAATTTTTATTCATATTTCAGTCATTCTCTATAGATATAATATGAGATCCCGCCCATGTCTTAAAAAATGTACAACTGTACTTATGAGCATATCTTTATTCCTCCAGATTGGTCATCCAATTACACCTATAAAACCAAAATATCATTTCTAATTAATATTGCAGAATTACAGACCACTTCCAGAATAGACAGTTAATTTCAAGCTGTCACAAGATATCAGAACGCGATGATGGCTATAAAATTACACGATACTCGCATATCCATATGCCAATACATTTCTTTTGTAACTCTAAACAAATTGAAACCCCAAACTTCAATTGAAGAAAAAGATAGTTTCCCAATAAAAAACTTGGACAACTGCATGAAGACCCATTAAAAAAAGCACCAGACACCTCCATCTGAGGATAGACAGAATAGAATCCAAAATTGATTGACCCGGACTAAAATCCTTGCATCGATCTCTATTAGTCATTTGCCTATATAATAAAAATCTGTCTCCGAATTTGTTTAAAATCATCCCTCACTCAAATAAATCAGAATATCAGAAATTTAGAATTGACAAAGAGCGTAACTTGAAAAGGGAAGTAGTTTAGGGTTATACACTTAATCTCATTGACCCTACGACAAGAATACAACAATTAGGAGTGTGAGATGAGGAGTAGGACATGCCGCTGCAAGCCCCTCCAGACAGCCTAAACGCCACATAGAGCGCAAAGATGCTGCACTATATCAATGCCTGCTTGCCCATTGCCGTCGATCCAAAGGAGGTACCGAGACACGTCTCTTGCCATCGTATCCTATTTGTTTCGTGGTACTAGTCTTAGTTTGATCTCTATTCTGCATTTAGTTTGCTGGTGACTTATCTGTGTGCTATAGGCTCGTGCTGTGCATTTAAGAGGTCCATTTTGTGCCGCTGTCATAGTCCGCATTATGCTCAACACCCAGAACGCTAACGAAGAAAAACGAGAGAGAGGGCAGTTGACTTACATTGACGGGATGGTTAAATGCATAGGGTAGCAAAGGTGCTGCGAGAACGAAGGAGAACTGAACAGAGAGAATAATGAGTGATAGCAGAGTAAGAGAAGAGAATGACGAAAGCTAATCAATGAGAGGATAACCATACGTTGTACGTGACTAAGAGATTTAAGGTCCGGATGTGAGGATAAGCTCTGAGTCAGTACTTTAGTTTTGCGCCCTTGTATAGGTAGCGATGCGGCAGAGTGAGAGATTTGTGGAATAATGTAGGAGTGTTCTACGAGGAGTTTTATTTATTACAAGCATCTGAGTAGAACGAAAGAAGTTCATCTATTATGACAAGTTTCGGGGTGAGTGGCAGAGTAGAGGAAAGAGTGTGTCGTGAACGAGATGGGTCCCTGATGTGAAACGTTCATTCGGTTGAACGAGTGTTATTTGTTGACATACCATGTCGTGATTCTCCAGTATGGGCATACAGAGAACTCTAAAGTTATTTTAATTAGATATTTAGTGATTCTTTCTTTTTTATTTTGTTTCACTTAATAAAAGAAATGTGTAATTGTTATGTCCGCCGTCCGGATGTATGTGCCTCTTTTCCCAGAGTAGCCCGTCTTCCAAAGATGTGAAGACATGGATCATCAAGACCAAAGCCTTCGCCGAGAGGTGATCGGCCGTGCTCCCCATGGCAAGCCTACATTTTTGTCTTCTCGATGCCTACGTTTTTGATCCCTCCCAATCATCCCCAAAGCCCATCGCACAGATTATGCTTCCCTTACGAGATACATCTGAAGTAATCGGTCGTAAAGCTTCGAGGGCGTTGAATCTAGGAAGTTGTGTGAAAATGATCATGGTACTGTCTATTTGAGCATTGTAACATCATTATCTTTATGGAAAGACACATCCACTAAAGCTATTGCGAAATGTACTCCTTTTCTCACAATTGAGCTGAAAATATTGCAGGTGATCAGCTGGCAATAAAGGAAACCTGGTCGCCTTGGGTATGTACCAACATGTTACCCCTCTCTTCTTTACTTGGGCAAAGTAAGATGACTCCGATATCGGTCTGTTTACCAACGAGATCTGATTGAAAAGAAACTGATGGATTTGCTGGCTTTTCCCTGGTAATATGCTGCTGCAGCCTATGTAAGCCTTCTTTTATTTCCTCTTAGTTTCTGCGTAACCTTGTCTGCACAAACTCTTTTAGTCTGATGACATTATGTTGTGCTTCTCCATTTAACTATCCATGAGCCATAAATATGAACATTGTTGCAACGATTTTGCAAGCTAGAAACAATTTGAATACTGGTGATGGAGTAAATGAGCCCCGGCTCTTAAGAAGGCTGATATTGGATAGCTGTTGCTGCATGCAACAATGCTCCGTAGTGCTTCAGATATTGTTCTTACTGAGCCCAACTCAAAGATATATCAAATAAAAATTATGTGACAAAAATTGTGAAAAATACAAATAAATGCATAGTAGCAAGTAATCTATACATCTATACATACAAAATACATTATATTAATTAAAAAGTGTTCTAAACACTGTACACTTGGACGTGGCTTCTTACACAACTTATATGCGCCACATGGCCCACCTTAACTTCATCTATAATTGTGCCATGTAGGATGAGCGACATGTAGCTATTCCATGTCATTAGCTTCCACCAGAATTGTGTCATGTAGGATATGCCACAAACACATATACTATTTCATTTATATCTATGCAAATATAGAAATATTAAACAATGATTATCTTCTATCTATAAGACTCGATTTTAGGACTTTCATGTTAATATAAATACACTCTTACCGACTCAACCAACTTCAATTGATATTTTGTATATCTTTTTTTTTTAATATATATTGTTAAAACGTGAAAAATATATCAATATTGATAGACCCATACAACGCCTGGCCGCCTGGGCCAAGAAACTAGTTAGGGAGGAAATTAAATGGAGTGGCTTGCTAAAGTATGTGTATAAGAGACAGCCATACAACGCCTGGGCCAAGAAACTAGTTAGGGAGGAAATTAAATGGAGTGGCTTGCTAAAGTATTTCATCATGTAGTTTGTGTATACTTTACAGCCTTGTATTAGGGGATCCAATGATTCTACATTTCTACTTATCAAATATCAATCAATACTCAAAACTCAAAAGTGGACCGAAATTAGAAGTTAATTAATTAGACTATAACTTAAGATGNATTTCCATCTCTTTGAATCCAAACGTAGGGTAAAACTTCTCCAGTCTAGAGATACTATACAAAAGGCGACAATCTCTCTTACCCCCTTCCTCTACTACAAGTATTAGAAGTTTCTAACTTGCTAAACTAAATCGAACAAATTCTACATTAGATTTYAAGTTTGCAAGTACAATAATTTTAWAGGAGCGCAYATTTTGGCACTCCCTTTTTTCTTAATTTTGCACTTCCACTTCAGTGTCAAAATATAAAACAAAGTARACTATTAATTAGGAAAGTGGAAGTGCGGAATTGAGAAAGAGAGTAYTCGATCAGTCGATCCTGTARTATATTGTGGATTTGTGGGCACGTGGTGGACAAAATATACAGGCTTTCACGGTTGAATGTTGAGAAATAATAATTTGACAGAAGGATTGGAGTGGAGTGGAGTGCTCGCAATCTACGGCAATCATCTAATAAGGCCACATCCCTTACTATTCCATCTGACTGCGACATCTATCTATCAATATTACTTATGTAATTCCATTCACGCAAATAAGGTGACGAGAACAGACTCTATGCATTATTATATGCATTATTATGACATATACTCTATTAACATCCCCTGTTTTTATTTACTTATTGTTTTTATGATGGCCACTTTGTACTSTACAATTATGTATCTTTAAAAGAGAAGTATAGTCTTATTTGATTTGTTACATTGATTTCTTTATTTTTATTATTCGYAACTCAAAGATATATCAAATAAAAATTATGTGACAAAAATTGTGAAAAATACAAATAAATGCATAGTAGCAAGTAATCTATACATCTATACATACAAAATACATTATATTAANTCTCAACTCTCATTCCATCAATATAAGACACTTACACGTGTTATTGAATTGGTGGGATCTACTTCAACATTAATCATATCTAATTATTTTCTCCATATAAACTACTATCTTACAAAATATTTATTGAATTGAAAATTAAATTGTACTTTCAACATTATTGATACGTAATATTTCATCGTAATTAAGTTTTTAATACACGACAAATCCACAATACATAAATAATAATTTCAAAATTGAATTAAGTAAAAGACAGGAACAATAGCAAAAGACAAGTCTTGCTTCATGGTTGCATACAAATAGTAATAAAATTGTCTAAAATTGGAGTACTACATTTAGAAATTAAAATTAATATGAATCACATTCACATGCACGTTGGTTGGTGTTATAATAATGTTGAATTAATGCAAGTATGCAACATTACACCCTTTTGTTTTTATTCGAAAATACACCAAAAAAAATATATATGAAGAGCAAATAAAGACAAGAAGTAAATAACTATAATCTCATGGGATGTTAAACAAATGCAAAAGGAACATGGAAATTTATGCTCTCAAAGTGAGGGTGCCCATGATAAAAAAAATAAATAAATTTATCCTCTTTTTTTTTTTTAAAAAGAATAATTTTCGTATGTGGAGTTTATCGGAAGACCATTTTATTAGCTTTTTATTGCTTAGTGTCTTTTGSGCTTAATTTTATGGTACTTTAGTTCAGTGCAGTCGAATTCAGCTAATTTTAGCCAATTTCAATCAACTTCAACTCCTTTTACTTCACTTCGACCAATTTCGGTTCAGCTCATTCTATTTCGATTCAATTTAGTTCATTCTTTTACCAAATAGATTTACACTATGTCTACTTATCAAACAATTTTACCCAAATAACTATGTATCAACTTTTACTCAATCAAAATAACTACTCGTACRGAGTAATATAAATAGATAGTTTGTTGCTGACAGCTAGAGCGAGAATTCTATATAATTTTTTCCCCTTGTGCGAATGAAGCAAAAGAACGATTTACATTTACAGAAGGTGAAGTATGATGATTCAAATTCCTGATCATATACCTTAAAGATGAGATTGAAGTCACTTTTGTCCGAATTGATTCCTCATATAATAATGATAAGGTATCCATAAAGCTAGGGACATATCCAAATTCCAATGATCCATGCATATGCAAGTGTCGCACTTTCCACCTAAAGGAATTGAAGTAAGGAAATCATTCCAAGTAGCAGTAAAATACAATAATAATTAATAATAAACGGGGTTTTTAGTTTATAGTAGTTTTGGAGATGGAGTACGTACGGAATTGGTACTTTCACTTGTGTATGGTGGAGGGTGGAGACAAAGTTCATGTGGTGTAGATTAATGGTGATAGCCTGTCATTTTGCATTATTAGCCAAATATCTTTAAATCTCTTCCCTCTTTCGTAATAACTAATAACTATTGCATTTGCATGCAAACCAAACACATATTTATATGCCCTACTATAAGACATTTGCCACATGATCATTTATGTCCTCCTTTCCATTTATTTGTCCCATTTCTCCCTCTCTCTCTCTCTTGATTTCCCACTACACCATTGGATTTTAATTTGGATCCCACCAACAAGCTAAGGTAACAACTTGATAAGATCACTTATTGGGCGGCTTTTTATCGATTGATCATAATAAAACCTGTCTCTTATACACATCTAGATGTGTATAAGAGACAGGAGTAATATGAATAGATAGTTTGTTGCTGACAGCTAGAGCGAGAATTCTATATAATTTTTTCCCCTTGTGCGAATGAAGCAAAAGAACGATTTACATTTACAGAAGGTGAAGTATGATGATTCAAATTTCTGACCATATACCTTAAAGATGAGATTGAAGTCACTTTTGTCCGAATGGATTCCTCATATATTAATGATAAGGTATCCATAAAGGGACATATCCAAATTCCAATGATCCATGCATATGCAAGTGTCGCACTTTCCACCTAAAGGAATTGAAGTAAGGAAATCATTCCAAGTAGCAGTAAAATACAATAATAATTAATAATAAACGGGGTTTTTAGTTTTAATTTATAGTAGTTTTGGAGATGGAGTACGTACGGAATTGGTACTTTCACTTGTGTATGGTGGAGGGTGGAGACAAAGTTCATGTGGTGTAGATTAATGGTGATAGCCTGTCATTTTGCATTATTAGCCAAATATCTTTAAATCTCTTCCCTCTTTCGTAATAACTAATAACTATTGCATTTGCATGCAAACCAAACACATATTTATATGCCCTACTATAAGACATTTGCCACATGATCATTTATGTCCTCCTTTCCATTTATTTGTCCCATTTCTCCCTCTCTCTCTCTCTTGATTTCCCACTACACCATTGGATTTTAATTTGGATCCCACCAACAAGCTAAGGTAACAACTTGATAAGATCACTTATTGGGCGGCTTTTTATCGATTGATCATAATAAAACAAGCTCGTATTTAGGCTAGCTAGATTTCTATTAGAAATGATCGATCACTTATTAGGTTACTTATCGATTGATCATAATAAACTTCGAATTTAGGTCAGATTTTTATTAGAAATGATCGGTTATCGTTAGTCTTTATTATCGACCAAGTTTAGTCTGCTAAAAAAAAGTGAATGTTTAGTTTATTAAATAAAGTTTGAGCTTAATTGACCTGGAAAAAAACTCAAAGTAATATGTAAAACCCACATTATTTGGAAGAATTTGAACATGATGACTTTATATAAACAAGCCTAACACGTACGACTTGCTCATTTGTTTACCTCTATTTCTATGCATTTAGAACTGTTAAAACAAAGATAATTTTTCATCTAATTAACAATTATTTAAATATTTGTAATGAAGATGCATATTTATTTGTGTTTGTTCTCCATACATATAGGCGCACAACAAGTCGACAAAGACACAAGTTGATAGCTCACATAGACGACACCAAAAATCAAGATTTTCTTTTCTTTTTTCTTTTTTTTTTTTTACCAAAATTCAAGATTTTCACATTGGGATATTTCATATTGATGCATAAATATTTAATATCCACTAAGTTTACTCAAATAATTGAGCGAGAGTAGTTAGAAAGACTTGTTGCAATTATTTATTTATTGGGTTTTTCTATATGATAGCCATCAGTTTTTACGAATTCTATATGGTAGCTTCGTATTTTTTTAATTCTAAGTTATAGCCATCAATTTTGCAATATTAATTAATTAACCATAACCAATTTACTCTAATTTTACTTAAAAACTAGTTGTATTTACTATTATACTCTTATTTTAAAAAATAAAAAATAAAAACAATCCTATTCTAAGTAATTCCATTCATACACCCCTCTCTCTTCAAACCATTCAATCATCAACAACATCATCATGACACGCCACCCCCTCCCCTGCCACCGCCACCCTTCCCTCTGCCACCTCCACGACTTGAACCCCACCAGCACCACCGCCACATTGCGCCACCACTAGCCCCACAACGCTACCACCACCAAACCCTAAAAACCCCAAATTAATTTCCCTAAATTTCACCCTAAAAACCCTAAAAATTAATACTCGCTTTTCAATTTCAAAATCTCAATTTTGAAGTCCCAATTGTCAATTTCAAATTTGAATCCCAATTTGTTTTTTTTTTTTGAAAATTTAAATTTCAATTCGGATTTTTATTTTTTTTGATTGATTACGTACGTGGTGGCAGGTTGTGCGTTGCGTCGTGATCTCGTGGCGTGCGAAAGGCGGAAAGGGTGGTGGGTGGGCTAGGGCGCGCGAAGAGTACGACAAATGGTGTTGTCGTGGGTTCGTGCAGTGGTTGTTGGTTGGAGGATAGATTTGCAGGTGGCGATGGTGGCGGGACTGTGGTTGGGAGAAGGGGGTTGCGTCGTGGTGAATGCACGCAAATTCGTCGGAGATGGGACTGAGTTGTGCGTAGGTGCTTCGTGGGAATGCACGCGAATTCGGTTGGAGCGAGATGGGAACTAGGTTGCGTTGTGGCTCGTAGGGTTGCTTGAGTGTGTGGTGATGGTGTTGTCGTCTGGCGTTGGCAAGGGTGGCAGGGAGAGGGAAGGAGGTCCAAGGGAGAGCGAAAGGTGAAGTGAGAGAAGGATGCAAGTTAGATTAAGATTGTTTTGTTTTTTGTTTTTTTATATATATTTTTGTTTTGAATAAGGGTAGATTATAATTTCCATTAGGCTTAGGGAGAAATTAATAGGTGTAAATTGAACTATATTTAATAACTCATGTTAAATTGGTGGCTACCATATAGAATAAAAAAAACACATGGCTACCATATAGAATTCGTAAAAATTGATGGCTACCATATAGAAAAACCCTTATTTATTTTTTTGACCAAATTGTGTCAATATATATGAAGATATTAAATATGAAGTAATAGAAAGAAATAAATAAAATTCGATCAATGTAAACTTTTTTGTTGTTACTACTACTACCACGACTATTATTGTCCCTCTTTGCCATTGTTAGGACCATCTTTCTTATTCATAATTGTTGGACGACACCATCATCACTTGTATGTACTACCTCGATCCTTATCAAACCTTGCATAAAAATCTTCTACCCAACATATATAACTAATAACTTTACATTTTTATCGTTGAATGCACCCTTTTGTACGTAGCACTATATACAATTCTTCAATGAATTATTAGTAACTTTGATCTAATATATGCATACATGTTCTTTAAATTACTACGACAGAAAATGTATATTGCAAACTAACTAAAGTCGAGCGAGTTGAGTTTCAAGTTGTTCGAGTAAAGCTTGATAATAATTTTCAATRTTTGAGTTATGTGGATCTTATTTAATTTTGTTTCAACTTTGCTAGTGAAGATTTGGCCTCGTTCAAGCTTTGTTTACAAACATACTCATTTGAATTTTCCTTAATTAAACTTGTAATAAAATATTAGCAAAGACAATTTCATACCTTGTGTAACAATTGAGACTTTTAATTAGAAACTTCAATTCCAGCATAGTTACTCTGAACAAGTTGTTCAGACAGATACTAATACGTTGGGCACGARGTTGTTCGAACTTGACTCATTAGCACAATGAACTTAATTTTTTTGTTCAAACATACTTATTAACTTAACAAACGACCTTTGACTGAGTTTATTTGTCCGCGTTTCAAGTTTGATCTTATGATTTGACTAGAGAGAGAAAGAAGAGTGTTAGATTGTAGTTAGTAAGTGGAGGGAAAAATGGAGTGGGTGTTGTTGTTGACGAGTATAAAGAATGAAGTGGGATTATTCATTGCATAGTTATGTCAATGAAAAGACTAAAAAAGATGGTGATCTAACGTTTTATTTAAACATTTGAATACAAAAGATAATAGTAATTTGATTAATAATATCATATAAGATTGCCTTACAATTAGACTTCAACACGTATACAAAATCATTAGAAGTAAGCAACCTACAAACTACATGCACACATTATTTTCAATAACTACTACTCATCCAACTATTGAATCATAAACAAAAAAAACCATACATACGCAATGTATGTAATTGGAATTGAATTAGATGACCCCCTCAACTCTAGTTTCATTGGCACGTACTGGTCAGCTAATCCAAATACCAAGTATACAACACTATTCAATTCGTAGCGATATTGTAATATTACGATAGGTGTGTATTTCAAAATTTTCCAACAGTTTATCGTGTCCCATATTATAAAATGAAGGGACGACACTATATCTTTAGACGTCCCCTGTTTCATACATAGGACACGACGATAGGTGGGTCACTTTAGGTATTTTTTTTTATAGTAGTAAATGCACTAGAGATTGTAATACACAAGCTTCATTGCTTGAGATTACATGTTTGAATCAGCGGTTTTAATACGTGTTTACGCATTTATATAAATGTGCGACATCACGAGATATCAACTCGATGTATGAGAGTGTCACGARACACATGTATATATGTGCGTCATTTAATACATTGTTTTAAATAGTTATACAGAGTATATAAATTTCCCGATAATTGTGCAGAATACATGYAAATATTTCCTATTCAATGCACAAACTTCTTCTATCTCACATTTCACACCCCGAAATCATCATATGATATCCTTTTTGCTCAACCTTACTCAGCTCGTTTAAACTATCACCCTCATTCGATATTCATGCACTCCACGAAACACATGAAAATCAGTCACGTTACATACAATGCTTAGTAAGTCCATACAATAATTCAAAGTTTCACACATATCAAATTAAACAATCCGACGAGTCAAATTTATGCTAATTTCCGATCCCACGAGATTTTAAGTTCGATTCTCATCCCAACCCTTTATATATGGCTCCCTCAGTACCCAAAAAAAAAAAAATCCTCATCAATTATATACATTTCATGAAGTAAATGTTGTGTGTTGAGCTTAGAGATACCTTAATCATGATGATTGATGACATAAAAACACAAAGTTTGACAAAATTTTAAAGAAGAAAAAAACACAAAGAAATGGTAAATCATGTGTCCCTAAAAATGAGCTTCATGCACAATGACAAATAGTAACCACCGAATGCAACATGGAACATTATAAACAATATACTCATCACTGTAAATCACATGACTAAGATATTTCTAATTTGCTTTCTTAATAATAGAGTATCAAACACCTGTATAATAATCATCACACTAATTTAATCATTTAATTAAAACCCAACATTTTAGTATTAATTAACTCATCATCGTTGAACTAATTCGTCATTTTTCACAGTAGTCAAAATTTCACAATATTATATATTTTAATTTGACCTAACTTCATTATAGTATTTTGTTAATATATCAAGCAAGCTAGCCGTTAGGTAAATTATGCCAACAAATTTACTCCTGCCCTTCTTTTTCTTATTTCGTATATTAAAAAGGAAGATATTATAATGAGTACCAAGTATTAAATATGTTATTTTAAAAATATTTTTTTTTTAAAAATAAAATGATGATAAAATTATAACATTAATTCTTACAGTATAATAAATGATAATTTAATAATTTTTTTTAAAATTTTTAGATGTATACATAATAATCGTGATTTCAAAGATAGAAGTGAGGGTTTGATCTGTTCAATTTATTATTAGTTTTTACTATATGAACTTTTATAAAATTATTTTATTAGATGAAAAAATAGATAAAAATACGTTGAATAAAACATAAATGAGGCTACTGTCAATTTATTTTACGGAGTAGTCTTTTTCCAAATATTTGAGCTAGTAAATTATTCCGTATTTCACAAAACAAAATACTGGTATAAAAGATAGTAAATCATTCTATTATTTAAAGGAGAATGATAATTTAATAGGAGGGAGGAGAGAGAAAGTGAGTGAGTGTGAGAAAAGCCCATGTTAATGTTATCAAGTATCAACTGTTACTACTCCACTACTTAGAAGTACTTGGAAGTACTACTACTAGTTAGTGTTATTGAACACAACGTTTACACTTCTTTGGGAATTTTTCTGAGTTTTGGTGGTTTTTCTGGGTAAATAAACCCTACTTCATCCTCAAWTTTCTCAATTGTCTAAAATTCTGGGCATTTCTCATTTTTATATAATATTATTGGAGCATAGTTTATTCTTACCTACTAATGTTTTTGCTTTCTTATAGTTTTCATGGTCTTTTTGTTTGCAGCTTTCTTTATGGTTGTCATCTGTAAACTGAGTTTTTAGGAAAAAAGGAAGAAACTTTGAATTCAGCAAAAAAAAGGGGGAAAAATGGCAGAAAACTCTGAAGTTTTGGAAGCAGTTCTMAAAGAAGCTGTTGATTTGGTAATGGATCTGTGTAATTGTTATAAAAGAAATTATTGGTTTTTATTTGGGTAGTTGTGGTTTTATTAATTTTGCTCTAAAGTTGTGATTTTTTGAAAAAAGTTGTAATTTTTTTTCCTGATTTGGGTTTTGATTAAATTTGTTGGTGCAGGAGAATATACCACTTGAAGAGGTATTTGAGAATCTAAGATGTAGCAAAGAGGGTCTTACTAGTGAGGCTGCTCAAGAAAGATTAGCAATTTTTGGTCCCAATAAGCTTGAGGAGAAAAAGGTAAATTCTTGGAACCCATTTTTAGTTAATCATTTTATTTCTTGATAATTATTAAGCATATCATTTGTAATTAATTAAAATTCTGCTCTAAAGTAAGRATTTTATTTCATTATATTTAATTTTATGGATTATGTGTTACTATTAGTTAATGTCTGATGTTTTGGATGTTTGCTGATTATCTAAAGTTGATGTGGGTGTAATATAGGAGAGCAAATTCTTGAAGTTTTTGGGGTTTATGTGGAACCCTCTATCATGGGTTATGGAAGCTGCTGCTATTATGGCTATTGCTCTTGCTAATGGAGGGGTGAGATAATGACACTGTCTTTTTACATAGTAATATTGCTTAGTAAAATATTGGTTGTTTAATGGAATTGCGAAATTTGCCTTATAATTTGCTCAGGGTAAGCCTCCTGATTGGCAAGATTTTGTGGGAATTATTACACTGCTTGTGATCAACTCAACAATCAGCTTTATTGAAGAAAACAATGCTGGGAATGCAGCTGCCGCTCTCATGGCTCGTTTAGCTCCGAAAGCTAAGGTACTTGCTGTTGGTTCGGTTTATYRAAAGAAGTCGCTAATAATCCTTGTTAMAGTGGTGTTATAATATAGATATTTGAGTGACTGTTCTTAGTTTGAGGTTGTAACAATCACAATATGAAGGTCTTACGTAATGGACGGTGGAACGAGGAAGATGCAGCAGTATTGGTTCCTGGTGATATCATCAGCATCAAACTAGGGGACATAGTTCCAGCAGATGCTCGTCTCATGGATGGGGATCCTTTAAAGATTGACCAGGTAGGCTCATTAACAATATTGTTGGAAGGATAGTATAATAGTTTGATGATTATCGAAGTTGCAATTAGTTACTGAAAATTGTGAACTTGTGATTGTTGCAGTCTTCATTAACCGGAGAATCCCTTCCTGTTACTAAAGGCCCTGGGGATGGAGTATACTCTGGTTCTACTTGCAAACAAGGAGAAATTGAAGCCATTGTCATCGCCACTGGTGTGCATACATTTTTTGGAAAGGCTGCCCACCTTGTTGACTCCACTAATCAAGTTGGTCATTTTCAACAGGCAAGGATACCAAATATGACTCTCCTAGTTTTGTTATTTCTGAATTGTTGTTAATTTGTCACTTGTAAGTAGCCCCATTACATCTTTGTGTTTATGCTGAAATTGTGTGCTATTCTGTAGGTCTTAACGGCAATTGGGAATTTTTGTATATGTTCTATTGCTGTTGGGATGCTAGTAGAAATCATTGTCATGTATCCCATTCAACATCGTGCATACCGCCCTGGAATTGACAATCTGCTTGTCCTTCTCATAGGAGGAATTCCTATTGCCATGCCTACTGTTCTATCAGTCACTATGGCAATTGGATCACATCGTCTAGCCCAGCAGGTTGGTTTTCTATTTTTCTATAGTAAATGAGAGGCTTAAATGTACTGGATTTGCATCTTTGCAGTTGGCCAATACTTAAATTCTTAATTAATTGCAGGGTGCCATCACAAAGAGAATGACTGCAATAGAAGAGATGGCCGGTATGGATGTTCTTTGCAGTGATAAAACTGGAACTCTGACATTAAACAAGCTCTCTGTAGACAAAAATCTGATTGAGGCAAGTTTTGTAGCCTTTATTGCTTAATTAAAAAGCCATTGTGGTTCTCTTTACTCATATTCAGATGAAATATTTTGCAGGTATTTGCAAAGGGAGTTGATGCAGATACTGTAGTGCTGATGGCCGCTCAAGCCTCCAGGACAGAAAACCAAGATGCAATAGATGCTGCAATAGTCAATATGCTAGCTGATCCAAAGGAGGTAAAATTGATCGTATCATTTGTTTCGTGTACTTCTTTTGCCTATTCCTGCATTTAGTTTGCTGATATCTGTGTATAGGCTCGGGCTGGCATTCAAGAGGTTCATTTTCTACCTTTCAACCCAACTGACAAAAGAACAGCATTGACTTACATTGACCGGGATGGTAAAATGCATAGGGTTAGCAAAGGTGCTCCTGAACAGGTATGTTGGTAAAATCCTAATCAATAAGTAACCTATTGTCTGTAAATTTGTGATACCTTATACTTAGTGCCTTTTATTACGTCGCAGATTTTGAATTTGGCTCACAATAAGTCAGACATAGAACGAAGAGTTCATGCTATTATTGACAAGTTCGCTGAACGAGGCTTGCGTTCACTTGCTGTTGCATACCAGGTGATTCTCCATTGCTACAGAGAAAAAAGTTAGAATAGAGAGACCTCTATTTTATTGAGAATGATTGTTATTACTCTGTATGTGCCTCTTTTAGGAAGTTCCAGATGGAAGGAAAGACAGCCTTGGAGGTCCATGGCAATTCATTGGCCTCATGCCTCTTTTTGACCCACCAAGACATGACAGTGCAGATACTATTAGGAGGGCGTTGAATCTAGGAGTTAGTGTGAAAATGATCACTGGTATGTCTATTTGAGCATTGTAAGAACATTCATTATCTTTATGGAGCACATCCACTAGAAGCTATTGCGAATGGACTGCCTTTCTCACAATTGGCTGAAAATATTGCAGGTGATCAGCTGGCAATAGGAAAGGAAACTGGTCGTCGCTTGGGTATGGGTACCAACATGTACCCCTCTTCTTCTTTACTTGGGCAAAGTAAGGATGACTCAATATCGTCTTTACCAATCGATGATCTGATTGAAAAAGCTGATGGATTTGCTGGCGTGTTCCCTGGTAATATGCTGCTGCAGCTATTGTAAAGCCTTTTTATTTCCTCTTAGTTTCTGCGYAGACCTTGTCTGCACAACTCTTTTAGTCTTGACATATGTTTGTGGCTTCGCCATTTTAACTTGATCCAGAGCATAAATATGAAATTGTCAAACGATTGCAAGCTAGAAAACATATTTGTGGAATGACTGGTGATGGAGTRAATGATGCCCCGGCTCTTAAGAAGGCTGATATTGGGATAGCTGTTGCTGATGCAACAGATGCTGCTCGTAGTGCTTCAGATATTGTTCTTACTGAGCCCGGTCTCAGTGTTATCATTAGCGCTGTTTTGACWAGTCGAGCAATCTTCCAGAGAATGAAAAATTACACAGTAAGTTCTTTTGAAAAAYGAAGATGATTCAACATTTTATTTTAGTGTTGATGTCCAATAACTACCTAGCCACTTGGGTTTGATYCCAAATTCATACATGATACTTTTAGGTGGAACCAAACTGAGCCTKARGTGTTGGAGTCAGTGTGTAACTAAATAYCATTTATGGCTTTACCTTATGAGGGTTTTCTTTTGCAGATTTATGCTGTGTCTATCACCATACGTATTGTGGTAAGTTCCTTTTTCTTTGAGGGCGAGAAAATGAATGATTATCAGTTGACTGTTATTTTTAAAGTACACTTATCGTTTCCCTTTATGAATGACAGCTCGGCTTCATGTTATTGGCTCTTATATGGAAGTTTGATTTTCCACCCTTCATGGTTCTTATCATTGCCATTCTCAATGATGGTATGCTTTTCTTTTTATGTGTTTTTATTTCATTCGCTCTCTCTTTCTCCCCCTCCTCCCCCCAAAATGCTTTCTCTGGGTCAGATYGCTGGAGCTAAATTTCTAAGCTGAATCCTCCCTTTTTCATCGTGTCTAAGATCAAGGACCAGTCAAATTTAGATGCACTGCATTCATGACAGCTAGAGGATGGGGCACCTGGGTATTGTGATTTACCCAACACTGCTGGAGGAAATTTTTGCTTGAGTTCAATTTTGATATTCTGCTATACCTCTGTAAATTTATTCTTGCTGCAGAGCATGACATTTGTTTGTTTAATACTGACATTTCATCTATTGACCATGTGTATTGARTTACAATCAATCACTTTGAGCAATGGCTCATCTACTGTATCATGGCTCCTTTTTCTGCTTCTTGAAAGGAAATCAGACTTTTTCTTTYCACTATTACAGAACCACTGCTGAATTTCCTTTGTAATCTTTTAGAGGAAAGCTTAGGCTACTTCAAAATTGTTCGTCAAGTAATTTAAAAACTTGGAAAGTAGAATCGTTAAAGTAGTCGGAAATCTCGTCTTTTCTTTTTTYCTTTTTTGGTTGGTGGTTTGTGTTGCTAATTGATTATCACGATGTCCTTCAGGTACCATTATGACGATATCAAAGGATAGGGTGACGCCTTCTCCTCTGCCAGACAGCTGGAAGCTAGCTGAGATATTTGCCACCGGAATTGTCATTGGTAGTTACTTAGCTATGATGACTGTAATATTTTTCTGGGCAGCATATGAGACTGATTTCTTCCCGGTATGATGTTTTTCTTTGTCTGCCTTTGTACATTGAATTGGATTTGTATCCTTTGATAAATAGATTTCTTCCCGGTATGATGTTATACTTTTAGTTCCTCTGTGGTACCATTTTTCTGTATAGTTTCCAAAAGCTATTCTGGTATCAATGATTGTTGTTTACTTCTAATTGTTCTTCTTGTGGTATAGTTGCATACCAATTCTCTGCACTGACTCTACTTTTGCTTTTCACATTCCTGGTTATTCTGCAGAGGTACTTTGGGGTTTCGCACTTGAACAGGCAATCAACTCATGATGCTAATGCACGTTTGGTTATCACACACAAACTTGCATCTGCTATATATCTTCAAGTTAGCACAATCAGTCAGGCTCTTATATTTGTCACTCGGTCTCGAAGTTGGTCTTTTGTGGAGCGTCCTGGTCTCTTTCTTGTTGGTGCTTTCTTGATTGCCCAGCTGGTAACTATCTTGATCATGATTTTCCTTTCATTGAATTCGTGTTTGTTTCTCAGATTGAATTCTTATTAGGCTTTTCCCTTTTTTAGGTTGCTACTTTAATTGCTGTATATGCAAATTGGGGCTTTGCTGCAATTGAGGGGATTGGTTGGGGTTGGGCTGGTGTCATCTGGCTATACAACCTCATCTTCTATATCCCACTTGATTTTGTAAAATTCTTCATCCGCTATGTATTGAGTGGAAGAGCTTGGGACCTCGTTATTGATCAAAGGGTATGTGTGTTAGCAAGTTATTGTCGATATGTTTCTCGAAATAAATTTTGTTTCTCGTCCAGTGATCATTTGATCAACTATCTATTCTTATTTACAGATCGCCTTCACAAAGAAAAAAGACTTTGGAAAGGAAGAACGTGAGCTTAAGTGGGCACATGCACAAAGAACTCTCCATGGACTGCAAGCACCCGAAGCTAAGATGTTCACTGAACGAACAAGCTACCATGAGCTTAATCAAATGGCTGAGGAGGCCAAGAGGAGAGCTGAAATGGCTAGGTATCGTAACCCTTCTTTTTGCACAAGAATGCCATATCTGTCACTTCTCAATGATATAGATTTGCATATTCCTCTTCTAATTTGAGCATTTCCTTGAGCACTGAGCCACTGAGCAAGGACTAGTTTTGTACTTTTGTAAATGCAACTCCCCTTGAGTCCTAAAATACACTCAAAGGAAATGTAGTACAAACCTAAAGTACCGAGATTGACCAATCCAAAACCTGACCTGATAAAGTCCATCTAACCCAAAAGCCTGACCTGATGGAAGAAAAACCTRACCAAACTTAAGCTACAAGTCYCAAAAGTGTTCAGCCATTCATGAAGTTACCTAAGTGACCTCTTAAAATTAAGTTACAACATACAAGTCCCAAAAGTGTTAGTACTTATTACKTTGTTGTGCATATGATGAAACGAAACAAAATTTTCTTCTGGTTCACCAGCTATGTTACTTGTCTTGTTGCAGGTTGAGGGAACTTCTTACCCTGAAAGGGCATGTGGATTCAGTGGTGAAGCTGAAGGGGCTTGACGTCGAGACAATCCAGGGATCATACACAGTCTAAGGTCAAACCAATGGTTATACGATAGCGTCACATAAAATGCTGAGAGTAAAGATTAGTACAGCATGTAGTTGTGAGTTAGCCTTTTTTTTTTTTTTTTTTTTTTTAAATTTTTATTTTACAAACATCTTATTTGTGTAACATGCTTTTGCTATTTTGAAATGGAAAGTTCACATAGGTGGTTTGGCCATCTATTTTCTTGCAATCTCTATCAGTCTATCTACATCCGTTTTTGCAATGTGTGGCTGTCCTAACTCCTGATTTGTTTATTAGGGAAATTTGACACCAACTATGATTTTTTATTTATTTTTTTAATAAAAAGATAAAATTTCATTAATTAAAGCCATATCACATCTAGAGGAAGCATTATATGAGAAAAAGTAAAATAGATTTAAATTAATCAAGTAAAATTCTCTTTAAAATAACTATACAATTGCAAAATTATACGAAGTATGATTGATGTAACCCACAAATTAAACATTTCAAATAAAATCTTGAAAATTAATTTCAATCTTGTGTAAGGGAAGGAAAAGACAAACATCAAACTCTCACAAAAGGAGAGAAAGAACTCCAAAAATTGAGAAAAAAATCTCTCATAACGAGAAGAGTAGGATGATTATTCAATCAAACAAAGCTTTTCATTAGTGAAGTGATTGAACATGAAACTTTCAGGAAGTCATTCACAAAGTTCTCCCTCCACCTTATGATCGAGAGAATGAGAGCCTCATTTTTGCAATTCAAATCTGCTTCCTATCTTTTTTCGACTCTAAGGAATTTAATAACCAAAAACATAAAATCTAAGGAAATAAATAAAGAATTGACATTTACCATCATCATTATCAAAGGTTTTTTTAAAATGGCAAAAAGAATTTTTTTTTAAATTTTAAATCAAACATTAGTTATGTTCTTGTTTTTTAACCCTCATCTTACCTTATCAGTTAGTAACTTTAGTTTTTGCTGTATTACGTCAAAACGTCACATTATTTTCGAAAGTTGAGACCAGAGAGCCCATTTTATTTTTATTTTTTGAAAAATTACACCTTCAAATTTTCAATATAGTAGAGTTTACTAGTCTGCCAGAAGTATAAGAAAGTATGATGAAAAGGCAATAATGATTATTGCATTTATTCTATTAATATTAATATAATTCAATAAATGAATCAAAACATTATCCATAATTGAGGTTGGCTACATAAACGAAAATTGATCGATTCACACAATTCCTTTGTCAGACTCGGTAAGTTCCACATTCCCTTTAGGCTCTGTGTCTAATTCTCTTGTCATTTCCACTGCTACCTTATACTGATACCACTTAGCGCAACTGAGGAAGTACACAAATTGATTGTACCCAATGCAGCTCATGTAGTAGAAATAATCCAGTCTCCTTTGTTAAGGTCTCGTGCTAACCAATCACCTGATGTTCCTTCTTTCGTCGCCCTATGAACTATGGAGACCAAGAAACTGCTCAAGTAGTTCGATATTCCTATGCCTAAGTAGTAAATGATCCAGCGACTCCTCATTTCTCAGGGAACTGTTTGTAGTAGAACTCACTTGACCAATCGCCATACAACGCCTCTGCAAGTCCTGCTAGACCTAAGGAAAAACAACCAAAAACTTGACATTGAAGAAATTGCTCCTTTTCTTGGAGACTTCCCATTGTTGGGTTGAAGAGCTAGTTTCCTCCGATGGCTTTCTACTAACGCTGCCACAAGCATGGTGAGAATAGAGAATACTAAACGATACCCATCCTTTGAAGGAGTGTATTCCACCTTCTTTCCCCTTGAGTTTTCGAGGATGGACAAGTATCCGGTCATAGATAGGATCCATGCCGCCAGGCTTATCATCATGAACACAACGTAAGGATGATGTGGAATTTGAATCTGTTTACCAAGGTACTATTCGATGAAGTGCTTGGAATATCACATACGTGTGCATTTGCATTACAGGAACATGGTATAAATTGCTGATATCCATATGGTAATACTCTTAGTATGCATTTCACTTTTCACCTGCTGTATTGTGCAGAGTTTCCAGCATTAAGCTTTGATCCATCGGTTGATTTGGTTGTCTGGGGTTATGATCGCAGCTTTCTCCAGGAATCTGAAAAGTTCAGTACATATACGGGGTTAGCAATCAGCATTCATAATCGTGACAACGTTGTCAACTTTCATTATCTGATGCTTTTCTGACCAGTTCGTTAGAAGTAATATCACTGTTGATTCACAATTTAGCTCTACCTGAACTTGATTCGTGCGAGGTAGTTTACAGTTGAAAGAATTAGAAGGCAAATTATGTGTGGCAGATGACCCGACTGATGGTCTGGGTGTTCAATTTGCATTTTCGGAGTGCACAACTATAACCTGAACATAACTCAGCATCGACTCCCCTGAGGCTTTATCTCACATAGATCTTGGAACCCATAAAACATTAACAGCAATGAGCATGAGAGTTGTGGGAATGGCTAAGCCAATACTCCAATTCACATTTGATTGCACAAAACTATGACTGTCAAAGACAGGACCTGTGCGAAAGTGTAAGTGAAGAAAGTACCAATTGAAGAAACTATTGATACCCCTCTTTCCTGATTCCGTATTGGGTTAAACTGATCAACACCAAAGGCTAAGTTACAGGGTCTATGCGCTGCTGCTCCTGCTATCATTAGTCCGAATCCCAGCAACAAAAACGCCTGTCTGTCCTGGCGACGGTGCCAATGCAGATTTTCTCCTTGCCTTCACAATTGAGGAGGATGATTTCCTTGATCACTGATGTTAAATTATCACCACTAATCCCTTAATGGTCCAAAAAGCACCAAGAAAGTTCACTGACAGTAAGAATTTTTAAAAAGACGATCATCAAAATATCTGTCTTTTGTTCTATCCTCCTAACCAAATTCTTGCAACGACATTGACATGAAATAGAGAGGAAAAACATCAAATCTTGCAAGAATTGGTTATGGAGGAAGTGTAACAGTTACGAGTTTCTTTTTACAATGTCCAAAAATCAGCTTATAAATGTTGCAGATTTTAGTACATATCCTGCAACCAAAAATCGAACAAAACAAATAGTGAGACCTGCCAGGTTCATCCCTGAATAGCCCTACAGGATTATCCAATGACATTCTATGTAATTTCAATGAATTATTATTATATTATTATTTTTTTTTTGTGACGTTTATATGCATGAATTTACAAAAAAAAAAAAAAAAATTAAAAACCATTGGATAGACCCTTGTAGGACTATTTGTGGGATGATATAAGTTGCGCGAAATAGTGCGCTTGCAACATTCTAATTCTAGTGCAGCATGTTTTGCATGTTTGAGATTTCAAAAGTTGTATAAATGCACAATGTAAGATTGTAAGAATTATAACGAAATTCAAATTTTGCATGTACAAACTAACAATTACAAACCTCACATGTTTTTAGTTGTTACATTTTGACTTTAATAATTATTCACATTGAAACTTTGTCTCAAATTAGTCATACATGTATTTTTAATACATATCCATGTGTAATTATCTAGTCATATATTATGTTTTTGTACTTTTATTTAATAAGTATATAATTTTAATACTACTGTAATTTTTTTCTTATTCATAACTCAAGTATTTTTAGTACAAATTGTGTCTTATTAACTGCAAAAACCCAAATGTATTATTTATGTTAACTTCAATAATTGACAAGAGATTTATTAATTAGAAAAGCACCATTTATATTTTAACTTCTTTATACTACTTAGCTTTCAAACTAACTGAAAATGCACAACTCAAATGSTTTAGATCCCCTGTAAAAAGTTGGACCATAGAGTTTGCTGCACTATTGAATCATGCTAACATGAATGCTGTTAGAGTAACCAAAGGGAAGAAGAAAAGTACCAAAAACGAGGCGATCGTGGCGAATGCTAGGGTGGTGTAACGGCCGAAGTAGGCATCCGAAACGAAAGCACCTAACAAGGTTGCAAAGTTGGAGGTGCCACTAAAGACAGTGATCAATGTTGTTGCAGTAATTGATTTCATGTTGAACACTGTTGTTAAGTACACCAACAGGTTGGACAGGGTACCAATTGATCCTAGCTTCTCAAAAGTCTCATTTCCTGAAATAAATAGCGCAATTMATTATAATTACCATTTGGAAAACTATTAAATGTTTGATTAAAAAAAGGGATTATTTTCTTATTACCTATGATAAATGGCATGGCTTTTAGTCCTTTGTAGTTGAATTTTGGCTCTTCATTGTCAACTTCTCTCTTACTCTCTTCCATAGTAGTAGTTGCTTTTGTTGTCAGTTTTCAAGCAACACTTGTTTTGAGTGAAACTTTTGTGTTGTTGGAAATGTTGTTACCTATCTTATTTTTTGAAGGGTCTTTATATAATGTTCACCAAACATTAACCTAAAAGAAAAAGGCTTCTAGGAATTTTATGATGTAAGTGTTGTGTTGCATCATGCTCTCAAATCAATCGTTTATCTATCTATCTATCTATTACGTACGAAGTATATTTATTTATTTATTTATTTATTTATACTAAAACATAGTTTGAAAGTCACACATGTAAATGTTTTACCCCAAAATAAGGAAAATCAAATAAGACATTAACACAATAAATAAATGGTATATTGTAATAAATACAATTTCTTACCAATATTGCAAGACATGATATTTATTTCCTTTTACATCTAAATAACCAAATATAAATAAATTCCAAATTCTAAAAGGAAATGTTAATGGATGCCTCGTTATGTTAGATAAGCACTAAATATATTTTCTAAAATGATATAAATCTTAAAATACATGCCAAAATCACACGTCAATTGAAATATATTTAATATTTAGATTCTTTTAATATCTGTTAGAGAATATACCTCTTGAGTTCACTACATGTAAGTGTCCCACATTGATTGGAGAAGAGAGAGCTAGTTAATCAATGTAGAAGGTTAAGGAGCTACACTCCTCCTTGGCCTTGTGAAGTGGATTGTTTCTCTCAGTTGCGAGTGCGGCTCAAGCCCGCGTTTGTCATGGTATCAGAGCCACCACGATATGAAACCCTAAATGGCTAGAGTTTGTTGGGCCAAATTGAGTTGGTCCATGTGAGGGGAGTGAAGAAACACTCTGACACTCCCCCTCACATGTAAGATTCTTGAGTTCCAGGCATTAACTTGTGAATCCATCGGTTGATTTGCGTTGTCTGGGGTTATGATCGCAGCTTTCTCCAGGAATCTGAAAAGTTTCAGTACATATACGGTTAGCAATCAGGCATCAAATCGTGACAACGTTGTCAACTTTCAATTATCTGATGCTTTTCTGACCAGTTCGTTAGAAGTAATATGCATTGTTGATTCACAATTTAGCTCTACCTGGAACTGATTCGTGCGAGGTGTTTACAGTGAAAGAATAGTAGAAGGCAAATATGTGTGGCAGATGACCCGACTGATGGTCTGGGTGCTTCAATTTGCATTTTTCGGAGGCCAGCAACTATAACCTGAACATAACTCAGCATCGGACTCCCCTGAGGCTTTATCTTCACATAGATCTTGGAACCCGTAAAAAACATTATACAGCAATGAGCATGAGAGTTGTGGGAATGGCTAAGCCAATACTCCAATTCACATTTGATTGCACATAAACTATGACTGTCAAAGACAGGACCTGTGCGAAAGTGTAAGTGAAGAAAGTACCAATTGAAGAAACTATTGATACCCCTCTTTCTGATTCCGTATTGGGGTTAAACTGATCAACACCAAAGGCTAAGTTACAGGGTCTTATGCCTGCTGCTCCTGCTATCATTAGTCCGAATCCCAGCAACAAAAACGTCTGTCTGTCTGGCGACGTGCCAATGCAGATTTTCTTCCTTGCCTTCACAATGAGGAGGATGCATTTCCTTGATCACTGATGTTAAATTGACACCACTAATCCCTTAATGGTCCAAAAAGCACCAAGAAAGTTCACTTGACAGTAAGAATTTTTAAAAAGACGATCATCAAAATAATCTTAGTCTTTTGTTCTATCCTCCTAACCAAATTCTTGCAACGACATTTGACATGAAATAGAGAGGAAAAAACATCAAATCTTGCAAGAATTGGTTATGGAGGAAGTGTAACAGTTACAGTTTCTTTTTACAATGTCCAAAAAATCAGCTTATAAATGTTGCAGATTTTAGTACTATCTGCAACCAAAAATCGAAGCAACAACAAATAGTGAGACCTGCAGGTTCATCCCTGAATAGCCCTACAGGATTATCCAATGACATTCTATGTAATTTCAATGAATTATTATTATATTATATTTTTTTTTTCTGTTGACGTTTATATGCATGAATTTACAAAAAAAAAAAAAAATTAAAAACCATTGGATAGCCCTTGTAGGGACTATTTGGGGATGGACTAATAAGTTGCCCGAAATAGTGCGCTTTTTTTGAAAAATTACACCTTTCAAATTTTCAATATAGTAGAGTTTACTAGTTCTGCCAGAAGTATAAGAAAGTATGATGAAAAGGCAATAATGATTATTGCATTTATTCTATTAATATTAATATAATTCAATAAATGAATCAAAACATTAATCCCATAATTGAGGTTGGCTACATARACGAAAATTGATCGAATTCACACAATTCCTTTGTCAGACTCGGTAAGTTCCACATTCCCTTTAGGCTCTGTGTCTAATTTCTTGTCATTTCCACTGCTACCTTTATACTGATACCACTTAGCGCAACTGAGGAAGTACACAAAATTGATTGTACCCAATGCAGCTATCATGTAGTAGAAATTATCCAGTCTCCCTTTGTTAAGGTCCTCGGCTAACCAATCACCTGATGTTCCTTTCTTCGTCGCCCTATGAACTATGGAGACCAAGAAACTGCTCAAGTAGTTCGATATTCCTATGCCTAAGTAGTAAATGGATCCAGCGACRCTCCTCATRTTCTCAGGGAACTGTTTGTAGTAGAACTCCACTTGACCAATCGCCATAAACGCCTCTGCAAGTCCTGCTAGACCTAAAGGAAAAACCAGCCAAAAACTTGACATTGAAGAAATTGCTCCTTTTCTTGGGAGACTTCCCATTGTTGGGTTTGTAAGAGCTAGTTTCCTCCGATGGCTTTCTACTAACGCTGCCACAAGCATGGTGAKAATAGAGAATACTAAACCGATACCCATCCTTTGRAGGAGTGTTATTCCACCTTCTTTCCCCTTGAGTTTTTCGAGGATTGGGACAAGTATCCGGTCATAGATAGGGATCCATGCCGCCAGGCTTATCATCATGAACACAACGTAGGATGATGCTGGAATTTGGAATCTGGTTTTACCAAGGTACCTATTCGATTGAAGTGCTTGGAATATCACATACGTGTGCATTTGCATTACAGGAACATGGTATAATATTGCTGATATCCATATGGGTAATACTCTTAGTATGCATTTCACTTCTTCAACCTGCTGTATTGTGCAGAGTTTCCAGCATAATGTGATCACTCGGGTTTGATTGGTTGTCTGGGTTATGATCGCAGCTTTCTCCAGGAATCTGAAAGTTTCAGTACATATACGGTTAGCAATCAGCATCATAATCGTGACAACGTTGTCAACTTTCAATTATCTGATGCTTTTCTGACCAGTTCGTTAGAAGTAATATGCATGTTGATTCACATTTAGCTCTACCTGAACTGATTCGTGCGAGGTAGTTTACAGTTGAAAGAATTAGAAGGCAATATGTGTGCAGATGACCGACTGATGGTCTGGGTGCTTCAATTTGCATTTTCGGAGTGCAGCAACTATAACCTGAACATAACTCAGCATCGGACTCCCCTGAGCTTTATCTTCACATAGATCTTGGAACCCGTAAAAACATTATACAAGCAATGAGCATGAGGTTGTGGGAATGGCTAAGCAATACTCCAATTCACATTTGATTGCACATAAACTATGACTGTCAAAGACAGGACTTGTGCGAAAGTGTAAGTGAAGAAAGTACCAATTGAAGAAACTATTGATACCCCTCTTTCCTGATTCCGTATTGGGGTTAAACTGATCAACACCAAGGCTAAGTTACAGGTCTTATGCCTGCTGCTCCTGCTATCATTAGTCCGAATCCCAGCAACAAAAACGCTGTCTGTCCTGGCGACGGTCCAATGCAGATTTCTCCTTGCCTTCACAATGAGGAGGATGCATCTTCCTTGATCACTGATGTTAAATTGATCACCACTAATCCCTAATGGTCCCAAAAAGCACAAGAAATTCACTGACAGTAAGAATTTGTTTAAAAAGTAGGTCATCAAAATATCTAGTCTTTGTTCATTCCCTGTACCAATTTGCAAGAATTGGACATGAAATAGAGAAGGAAAAATCAAATCGTTGACAAGAATTTGTCTATGAGAGGAAGTGTACACAGCTTACAGAGTTTCTTGTTACAATAGTCCCAAAAATGCAAGCTGATAAATGTTGCAAGATTTTAGTCACCTACCTCAACCAAAAATAACGCCGAGCAACAAACAACTAGTGAGACCTGCAGGTTCACTCCCATGAATAGCCTACATGGGATTATCCAATGACCATTCACTATGTAATTTCAAGTGAATTAATTATTATTATTATTATTTTTTTTTGTTGACGTTATATGCATGAATTTGTCACAAAAAAAAAAAAAAATGTAAAAACCAATTGATAGCCCCTGTGTAGGACTATTTGGGGATGGATATACTTCCGAAATAGTCGGCTGCAACACTTCTAATTCTAGTGCAGCATGGTTTGCATGTTGAGATTTCAAAAGTGTATAAATGCCATCAGTAAGATTGTAAGATTATAACGATAATTAAATTTTGCATGTAACAACTAACAAAATTTTAAAACCTCACATGTTTTGTTAGTTACATTTTGACTTTAATAATTATGCACATTTGAAACTTCTGTCTAACAAGATTAGCTAATACATGTATTTTTAATTACTACTCACATGTGTAACTTATCTAGTCATGCATTTATGTTTTTGTACTTTTATCTTGAATTAAGTATATAATTTTAATACTAACTGCTTAATTTTTCTTATTCATAACTCAAGTATTTTAGTACAAATTGTACTTATTAACTGCAAATACCCAAATGTATTATTTATGTAATTCAATAATTACAAGAAGATTTATTAATTAGAAAAGCACCATTTATTTTAACTCTTATATACTTACTTAGCTTTCAAACATAACTGAAAATGCACAAACTCAAATGCTTTAGATCTCCCCTGTAAAAAGATTGGACCATAGAGTTTGCTCTGCACTATTGAATTCATGCTAACATGAATTGCTGTTAGAGTAACCAAAGGAAGAAGAAAAGTACCAAAACGAGGGCGATCGTGCGCGAATGCTAGCGTTGGTATAAACGGCCAGAGAGCATCGAGAACGAAAGCACCTAACAAGGTTGCAAAAGTTGGAGTGGTGCCACTAAAGACAGTATCAATGTTGTTTGGCAGTAATTGATTTCATGTTGAACACTGTGTTAAGTACACAACAGGTTGACAAGGTTACAATTGATCCTAGTGCTTTGCTCCAAAGTCCTCATTTCCTGACATATAATAGCGCAATTAATTATAATTACCATTTGGAAAACTATAAATGTTTGATTAAAAAAAGGGAATTATTCTTTTATACCTATATAAATGGCATGGCTTTTAGTCCTTTGTAGTGAATTTTGGCTCTTCATTGTCAACTTCTCTCTTACTCTTTCCATAGTAGTAGTTGCTTTTGTGTCAAGTTTTCAAGCAAACACTTTTTTGAGTGAAACTATTGTGTGTGGAATGTTGTTTACTATCTTATTTTTTGAAGGTTTTTATTATAATGTTCACCAAACATTAACCTAAAAAGAAAAAAGGCTTCTGAGAATTTTATTATGTAAGGTGTTTGTTGGCATCATGCTCTCAAATCAATCGTTTATCTTATCTATCTATTACCGTACGAAGTATTTTATTTATTATTTATTTATTTTATACTAAAACATAGTTTGAAAGTCACACATGTAAATGTTTTACCCAAAATAAGGAAAATCAAAATAAGATTAACACAATAAATAAATGGTTATATTGTAATAAATACAATTTCTTACCAATTTGCAAACATGATATTTATTTCCTTGTACATCTAAATACAAATATAAAAAATTCAAATTCTAAAAGGATATGTTATGCATGCCTCGTTATGTTAGATAAGCACTAAATATTTCCTAAAATGAATAATCTTAAAATACATGCCAAAATCACACGTCAATTATATATTTAATATTTAGATTTCTTTAATATCTGTTAGAGAATTAACCTCTTGAGTTTTCAACTACATGTAAGTGTTCCACATTGGTTGGGAAGAGGATTAATCAATGTAGAAGGTTAAGGAGCTACATCCTCCTTGGCCTTGTGAAGTTAGATTGTTTCTCTCAGTTGCGAGTGCGGCTCAAGCCCGCGTTGTCATGGTATCAAAGCCACCACTGATAAGAACCAAATGGCTAGAGTTTGTTGGCCAAATGAGTTGGTCCATGTGAGGGGAGTGAGAAGAAACACTCTGACACTCCCCTCACATGTAAGATTCTTTTAAACTTACTCTCATTGAATTTTCAGGCTATAGAAAGTTCTATGCGTGTTTATGCAAATGATGTGTGAACGCTTCGGCGTCGTGCTACAATCATATTGATTTTGATCGTTATATTATTGAATCGTGACAAATATTAAATTCTAACGTCGCTGCACACATTCAGTGAAATCAAAATCTCTACCTTGAATGCGTACGTTCACATACAATCAATTTGTTTTAAATTTGTTTTACTATTGAATAACGACAATATTAAATATTATAATGTCACGACACAGATAGAGCATATAATTATGCATAACGTTTAACAATGGCGCGGCAACATAGACGATTGAAATTTCATTCCATTAGCAACGGGGCCTTAAAGTCCTAGAATAACTTATAGGACTTATGACACCATTTTCCCCCTATTTGTGTGTTGTGTTTTCCATATACAAAGATTTTCAAGAAGAAACCAAACCCATTTTGTCGGTAACATGAAAAGAACTTTCCCAAGTTTCTGTTGTATTCATTTTACAATATCAAGTAAGATACCATTTAAAATTTTGCCACTAATGACAATAAGTGTTTGTGATTCTCTGTATTTTATTTACTTCATGAAAACCTTGCTTGATGACAGTGAAAGACTGAAGTCAAAAAGTACAGTGGACTGTTATATATGCTAAGCTAATTCATGTAAATGGTTCAGCTATATTCTGCTGTCTAAATAAATCCCAAGATCTAAATAGTAAAAGATTCCACTTAAAAAAAAGTGATTGTGGTAACATTTTCGGTTCACATTCTTTCTCGTTGTTATAATACGTTATATCAGGACCATCTCAACAAAATTTAAGTTAATGGTTGAGGTACATTGAATATAATATATACTCTATCACTCCCTCTCACATAAAGACACTTTGAACTTGAAATGTGGACGCCACACATGCCCTCATACCCAGTTGCGAATTAATTCCACTTAGAAAAAGGAGGAGGTGAGATTTGACCGTCTTGACCTCTGATCACGCTTGGCTCTGATACCATTGTAACCGGACCATTTCAACCAAACCTTAAACAATTGTTGAAACCACGGAATATAATTATACTCTATCATGTTGTATCAAAAATTGGCAGTGACTAAATGAACATTCAGCTCATTAAAACATGGAATAGTTCAGTTAAAGTAACATAAATGAGATTCGAACTAAATTTTAACTTACGAATTAAAGAATTTCTAATATTAAAGTACATTGAAAACATTAAAAGATATTATTAAGAGTGCCATTTAGATCAATAATTTGATTAGAATTCATTTATTTAAATCAATTGTTAGTTTATTTAAACATACAAATCTTCATTTCTATATATTAATTTAAAAAAGATTCCAGTTAAAACCCATTTTAGCTCAGAACATGATTTCATGAATGCAAAGAACAGTTTATTTAGACAACCTTAGCTGAACTTAACTATAGTGACTTCTCTTTAATCTTATGGCTTGCTTGATCTTATAAATGGACTATAACAAACAAACACAATTGAATACATTCAAATATTCAATAAGTATCTCTTGCTGTGTTTCTTCCAGACAAAAAACATTACTACCATTATTCGACAATCGGTATCGTTTGAGCCCTTGAGGCACCCTACTAGCCACCTTGGCCCTTGTGAACCTTCTTTTGGTTGTTACGACGTCGTTCACATAACCTCTCCAACCAAACTAACGCATCTGTAAACAACCATATATAGATAACATATCCACATTGGAAGTTTACAACTTGATCTATTATATTTCGGGATATTTCATATTACATATTTATGCCTTTGTTTGGTTGATTCCAATTTCCATGCGGCAATCCAAAAGCAGTTCGATACTGTTTGTAATGTTGTCCTCAATTTTAATAAAATTGAGGGAAACGAAAAATTATTCCCTAGGGAAAATGTCTACAAACATGCGAATTTGCTTTGCTATATCCCCTTACGCGAAGGCGGGGAATAACTCGGACATAAAAGCTTTCATTTCGGTCCTATTTGAGTAGAGGATGGCCAGAAATGGACGGATTTGAGGCGAATTGAACGTCACCCGCATCCGTTACCCCACCCGAATCCATCCATCACCCGCCTTCATCCCCACCCGAATCCATCCATTCATTTTTTTAAATAGGTGAATGGATGGATCGGTGATTAACGGATGATTTTGTAACATAAAATTGTTTGTCCAATTGATACACAAATTAAATTTTTAACATTAACTTGACAAAATACTTTAAAACTGAAATTAATAGAAAGTTTTGGAACCAATACATATAATACTAGCATAAACAAATTTACAGCAAACTGGAGTAAGTAAATTGTATACAAAATATCAAAAAGTGATGTATGAAATTGATTCTTTAGAGAGTAATGAGTATGAGTTTTGAATGTATAAAAGCATCAGTCAGGTTATAACAATTACAACTCGAAACTACTTAGCCCATATAGATTTTTAGAAATTTAAAAAATAATAAAAATTATAATATACGAATGATGGATTGGTTAACGGACCGGTGATGGATAAAAAATTCTCACCAAAACTCGTTCTCATCACCCGTTATCCGTTAATCTGTCACCCGTCATTCATCCGTTTAAACCGGGTTTTTCACCCATTCATTAAGACCGGAATGGAGCGCGAGTTAACAGAAATATTGTGTGATCCTGGATATAAATCGATTTTCATCCTTTTGTGGATCTGGATATCGTTTCCTATGCATACTAATGTTGATTAGGTTTGTGTGTTAATTAAAAAGATAAACGAGACATGCAATGGTCCCAAAAGCCTTCATAACCATTGATTGTGGGAATGCCATGCATTRAATCATATAATCCACAACATATTGTCATTTGCCATTTAGTTCAACAAGGTGTTATCTATCCATGTAAGATGATGATAAAATTTGGACTTTCAAAAGGGAGAAAATCTAGTAGTACAATTTACTATATCTGATCTTCTTATTAATTAGTGACTCCACTATCTATATTTGGTCCCCATATCATGTGTTGCTATTGTAGAAATAATGCAAATTGTTCCATATTTGTTGGTGCTAAGAAGATGTTAGAATCACAATGAGCACTTTTCACTGTATAAACTTTAGATATTTTCAAGCCAAATCTTAATTTTCCAAAATTTGTACCTTTTTTTGTTGTTTGCCTAACATGTTTGATTGGCGATTTATGGCAACTTGTAATTGTTCGGAACTTCTACTTCTCACCAATCGAGAAAGTTGCTCATCTGGGTCTCTCCAAGCGAGTAGAACTTTTCGTGAGAATTTCAACTTCTTATGTTCAACCATCGCAAACAACATTTTTCGCTTCTTAAGGTATGAAAATACTTGAGAGAAACTAATTTATATGGATTTTTTTCGTATGTTCAACCAATAACTCCGTCCGTGRGTTTCTTACCGCYAGTTCCAAAGCTTGAATAAAGTAGGAGGGTTACGGTAGGTCAGTGACAGTCAACATAAAATTTTGTCACATCTTCTAACATGAACCAAAATGATRAATTGATTGATGTTCAACCAATGAGCACTATGTATTCGAGAATTAAAACATTTATATTCTAATAGAGAGAGCTATGTATAGAAATTGAGGAATTTGGGAATTGAATCCACCTTATTGTCCAGGCCACCAATATACATAATAGGAAAAAAAACCTAAAATTTAAAACCTTCAATATRTATACTCCCCTATTTTACTATTTATCCTTTTCGATGAGAGTGAGAAATAGCTAAGCGATTAAAGCTTTTCTCTCGGCGAGATCTCGAGATCGATTCTCTTCCTCCTATTGTAGCTATCTTAGCACACAAAAAAACTTTTGTGAGAGTTTTTTTTAGGACAAATGGAGCAAAGATAATAGGAYGATGAAGATATGGAGTACAAATTAACCCCTTCCATAAATTTTTTTCTAAATTGTCAAACAGGCCTGTGTCGCGCCCACCACGGGGAGAGCAAGTCCACATCACAAGACAAAGGAGGTTCCACCTCAAAACCGTATTGCAATGAGGGGAGTAGCCCATTAGCCTTATATAGTAGTCTCAACTCTAGAATTCTTTCGATGTGAAATTTATCACCAGTGCATCACAACACTTCCCCTTAATTTCAATGTGGGACAACACATTTACTCACATGTGGGTTGTTCACGGGCTCATTACTCCCTCTCACATGTGAGTTGTTCGTAAGTTGACCCAAATCAATCACACTCAATCTGGGCTCTAATACACAAGACTAAGGCGTTCCACCTCAAAACCATATAGCAATGAGGGGAGTAGCCCCTTAGCCTTATATAGTAGTCTCAACTCTCGAATTCTTTCGATATGAAATTTATCACCAGTAGAGATGGTCATGGGTCGGATCTGGACATGGTCTAGGTGGATCCAGATCCGACCCATGTTTTTTTGAATGGATCCATATTCGCCCCAGATCCATTGAGTCTAGAAATTTAAGATCCATACCCAAATCCGCTGGATCTAATGGGTCTTGRGTCTTAAAATGGGTCTAATGGATCTTCCATTATATAATTTTTTTAAGAAAAAATTAAACATACAAATTAGTAATATACTATGTGTTAACATTATACAAACTAGTAATATATAGAAACTAGAGAGAGTGACTAGCTTATTAATCTTATTTTGAGAAAGCCCTAAAAATAATATAAAACATGTAGGACATATTATATAATTTTAAGTATATGGGTTGGATCTGGATCGGATCTGGATCTCGACTAATTGGACCCAGACCCAGATCCATTTTTTGTAGCGTAGATCCAGATCCGACCCAGATCCAATGGGTCTAAAAAATTCAGACCCAGACCCTTAAAAATGGATCTGGATCTTTGGATCTGGGGCGGGTCCTGGACCTATGACCATCTCTAATCACCAGTGCATCACAACACTTCCCCTTAATTTCAAAGTGGGACAACACATTCACTCACATGTGGGTTGTTCACGGGCTCAACACTCCCTCTCACATGTGTGTTGTCCATAAGTTGACCCAAATCAATCACACTCAATYTGGGCTCTAATACACAAGACCAAGGCGTTTCACCTCAAAACCATATAGCAATGAGAGGAGTAGCCCCTTAGCCTTATATAATAGTCTCAACTCTCGAATTATATCAATGTGGGATTTACTCTCAACAYTCCCAACATGAACCCCTACTTGGGGTGACAATACTGTTGGGMTACTTACTTCAAGCAGTTCTTAAAATACCTTTCATATATGCACACACAACGGGTCAATCTTTCTCTGAGATTAGTCGGGCCAGGATCGTCTGCTCTGATACCATGTCAAATTTCACTGGGTCGACCTAACACAAGGCCACAAATAAGGAGAGTATGACCATACACAAGCTCGACGAGGCTCTATTWTAAAACCAATTGGTAATATAAGGAGTAGCCCACCAKGCCACCAAGCTTTTAAATTAGTCATTATTTCTCCATTCTTTCAACGTGGGACACATGTGGGATATACTCTCAACATAAATGGTGTTCTTAGTAATTTACAGGCTTCAAGTCTAAAGCACTAAAGAGGTTGTATATTATTTTTCATTCTACCTGGAGTATTATGTATATCGACTTATATTTGAATCATATAGGTTTTTTGATGCAACTATGTGTTCATATGCTAAATCCAACTTCCATGTAAATTTAAAGAAACAACTGGATACATTATAACTCTATCCAAAATACCATCCCCTGGTCGTAGTAAATCCCACAAAATAACATGAAAGATTTACTCTGTTCATTGCCCACAATACATCAGATCTATAAGATGTACCCCTTTTGTCCTCTGCCTCCCACCCCACTAACGCCATAAGCCCTTCCCCTTTTCCCTCTTAGTCAAATCTTTGGCATTGCCCTCCTATCCTGGTTCCTACCTCATGAGATTACATCTTGCAGTAAAATGTTGTGTTTAATTTTGTTTCATATATATGACAATAAGAAATGCACGCCAATGCGATTGCCATAGTCTTTAAGATAGATCAATTTTTTTTATTAATTTTTAAATTTACGTGTATATTTAATATTTTCATTTTTCTTAATCAAAAATTATTTCTTATTTTATTTGTGCTTAAATGACCAATAAATAGGATCTTACTTCCTTTGTCGTATTTTAGCAATATAACTATTTTTAACAGAGATGACATAACCTTTTTTACTCTATTTTTTATTTATCTTTCTTTTAAACTTCTTATTTAACTAGAATACATAGATCTTTTTTATTGTTTATTTTTTCATACATTTATATGAATTGATAATATATGTAATTTTTTTTTGTTTTTTATAAAAGCTAAGATATTTATTTTCTCTAAAATAAGATCAATATTTATTATTATTTTAGAATTAATAGCTTTCAGTGATGAAAGTCATATTTTTTATTTTTACATTATTTATTTTTTATGTTTAACTTTGATTTCTTATTTTTCAGTTTTTAGTTTCTCTTGACGTTTTTAGTTGTTTTAGATTTTCAGTGCATTCATATAATTTTAATTGTTTTTAAATTCTTTGGATAAGATATAATTTTAGGTTGTTGTTTTATTTATATTGTTAAGTTGTTATAGATATATTAGGCGGATATTCAATATCTTAATCTGACATCTTTTTCTTATGGTATGTAAATATTTTATATTTTACATTTTATCTTTTTGTTAAGTAATTTAGAATTTATTTGAGAGCAAAAAGGTCCACGCGAAAGTTATCGACCAAATTGGGATGTTTACTTTATAATATAACATAGATAAATAATTAGCAGGTTGATGTCTTTGATGTATTAATCAATGTAGTGATAGAGTAGTTGTGATCTTGAATAAAATGAGTTTATAGTATTGTTATTTGTTGTCTTGATTAATTTGCTATTAGTTTTAACTAGTTTTTAGGGCSGGCGATGCACGGGCTATTTGCAGTTTTTTTAATTTATGCATCGGATAAAGACTAGTTTCTGTATAATTAATTTTTATGCTTGTTGAATAGACCAAAATTATGTCAAGGATATAGGGTGTGATATTGTATGTTATATCTTATTAATTCAACAGATTGCTTGTTTGTTTCAGTACTAAGCATTTTTATAGAAAAAGTCACATTAGTGTTTAATGAACTACTAGTTTTTTGACCCGTACTTTGCACGGATGATATTTCTTAATTAGCGTTTATCTTTTGTATAATTTTGGAAGTATTMAATAGAATAAGTTGAAAATTGAAAACACTTAAACATGAGAAAAATAAGAAGTACTTCGTAGAAAAACAATTGTTTTTTTATGAAAATTGTCGCATGTCTTTTTAACACGAATGAAAATTATTTCTTTCATGTCATATTTTAGATGCTTTTTAAAACGTGAATGATATTGTTTTAATGATTTTCCTTTTAAAATACTAGTTAAATATCATTGTGTATATGTTGTTTTCCCCTTCTTTTCCTGAAAAAAAAATTTGAAGTTGAATTTTTTAATCGACATTCACGTTTAAAAATGCACATGCATTAAAAAAAAAAATTTATACATTGATTATTTCTCATCTTCTCATTAAATATTTTATGTTATTGGCAAAAATGCTAAAGAAGAACAAATACATAATATAAATATTGAAAACTAATTAATGAGATAGAGAAATGAGTATAATATTTAGCAAAAACATTACAAAAGTGAATATTACAAAAGATGTCAATTTCATCTACTAATTTTAGTTARAGTGGACAACTATCATCAAATTTAAGAGCAACATCAGTTTTAGATGAGCACATACAGCTTAACGTTTTATATAAAATGAAAAGATACCTTAAAAAATCTAATGGAAATTGAGTGCGAGGAGACATAATTAATGAGTGTGAAATTTTATTTGAAATCGATGAGAGGAAATGAAAAGATGGAGAAAGTTATTGTACAACTCAAAAGTTGGGATGAGAATTAAAGGAAAAAAAATTGAAAAGGATATAAGATTTAGCAAGTTGATGTGAGAAAGCAAGAAATAAGAATTTGGAGGGAGCTAGGAGGGGTCATGTGTCACATGTATTTTTGGGTAAGAGTTTTAATATAACAGGTATAGRTTAGCCACAGAAAATAGTGAAATGCATCTTAAAAGTTGAAGTATGAAACACTTAATCTCTTTGTAGTTGGATGAAATAAGAACCCTTAACTTGATCAAACAGGCACCTTTGTTTTCAGCCAAATGTAGAGGCGTAGATGGATCTGTCTTTTTTGCCTGTAAATTGTCTAGCATGCATGCAAATTGTCTAGCATGCATGCAAATGTAGAGGCGTAGAAATAATAAGTGTTGTGTAAATTGTCTAGCATGCATATCGGTATGCCAACACTGCACACCATATTGCAAATGTATTGCAATTTTAACAGATCGATCACATCAGCTAGCTCCATGAGTATCACCTAAAGTTCTGAACTCACACAGTTGCATTTTTAGATTGAGTAAATACTTTTACCGTTGAAAATTTGGCTACATCTAGATGAACTTTGACACCTAATTAAAGAAGTGTATTTTTAGATAAAAAGGGAAACATATAGTGGGAAAGACTTTGAAGACACAACCCCTTTTTTTAGACGAAAACTACAAGATTTCATTAATGTGGAAAAGCATACGATATTTACAATCCTATTCCGCAGAAATTAATTGACAAGTACAAATATACATATCCAAAAGATGACATACATCGTGTGATTGTTCTTGTTCAAGTTTTTGAACCAATAAAGCCTTAAAGAAAATCTTTATTCGAAGCAATACTTTCTGTGAGTTCCACAAATTCGGCATAATAACTGATGTATAGTTAATTAGATAACCATGCTTGCAGAGTCAATTAGACATCCCCAACAATCGAACTGAAGCGGTTGGATCTTCACAGTCAATAAAACCCATAACACACAATCTAAAAAAAACCTAGCTCCATAGATTAAGATCTAGGAGGACAACGCAAACAAAACAATCAAAACTAGAAGCCACCACAAGGGGCAAATTTATTGAACAAAAACTAAAGACCCAAGAGACGTAGTATCTAAATCAACTATCGCATGTAAGAGCCGCTCAATGCCGACGAGTGAAAACAAAATAGTAAAACTGCTCCCTCCAAACAAAAGTCGCAATTCAGGCAGTACCCAAGTCTAAGAACCATTCCAAATCCAGAAACAGACCAAACCCAGCCACCACCTCCAAAATTTCGACTCGTGAAGGYTTGAGTCCCAACACGTCAACAGGTAATGAATACCCCCACAACTCAAAAGGCGGAAACAAACTAGGAGCCGAAAAAAGAAAGAAAAAAAGGAAAAAATTAAATAAACCCTCAAGAGAGCAGCCGATTCGAATCAACTACCAATCCAGAGGGGAGATAGCGAAGGCCCGCTCGTTGGCGACCTTCTTAAACGCCAGATGAAGTCCATCGGCGAGCTGACGCCACCACTCGACGGGAGAGGATAGAGGGATTTTGAGGGTTTTCGTGAGAGAAGATTGTAAATTGTATTGTTCGAGCTAGTTAGAAGACACAACCCTTTGTATGACCCTAACTACCATTTTTAGATAATACTTCATATATTATTTGTATTATACTATTAGGTTGACATGCATTATCTTGCACCAACTATTATATGTCCAACTATCAATAATACTCAATATTTTTTATTGGTGTTAGGAGAGTCACAAGGGTGGCGATGAGAATTTATTTCAGGATCTTCTAGAATCGGGATGGAAGTTTTAATCAGTTGAGCTAGCTCTCACTCTCATCAATAATACTCAATATCATAATGAATATCAGTACATGTCTTATTTTAATTCCATTGCCAAACTATGTTTCAAAAAATAAATAATAATTCCATTGCCAAACTATGAAATTAATCATATAATGGAAACCCTATTAGCATATGGGTTAACACATGAGTAGCCTTGATTTGATTTTGCTTAATTTTGTACTTACATGCTAGTTGATGTTGCAGTGTGTTCTTGTCCAAATTATAGCACCTGCACAATTAAGGATATACGAATAGTCGATTTCAATACACAAAGAAATAGCACTGTGAGAGAAGTGGATGATAGATTGTTCACTACCAAAAATAATATCTAATTCACCTAACTTAGTATAGTTGGACAATTAGTCGAACACTCAAGAAGGACAAAATAAAGTCACAATTCGAACCAATTTCACTATTACTAACGATCAAAAGTTGCAGTTTTGTTTATGTAATTAGAACGCGAAAACAAGGAGTGAATAAAATTCAATAATTAAAAAACCTAGGGCTAAAAGAGTTCACTATGCATCGAACATGCATGATTCATGAACAACAGTTGGGATAGGAATGAATTTAGACAAAGAAAAACGTTGCTCTCGCAATCAAATTCCACAATCAAACAATAAAAGAAGCTATCGCGATTAAGGCTTAATTGTTCAAAAATAGAAATCTCGCTTATAGAATTGAGCGAATAATACTTGCAAATTGGCAAACATGCAAATCAACAAAACCCATCAAAAGAATTGCCAAAACAAACAAATTTTAATCCTAAAAAAAAATCATGACCTTTGTATAGCTTTACCAAGCCTAAAAGTAAACTACTCACTATACATATTGAAACTCAACAATGAATTCATGAGCATAATATGATAAAAAAGAATAAAAGCAAGAACAAGAAAAGGAATTAATAACACAAGAAAGCAAAACAGATAAAACACAGCTCTCAATATTCTAAGTCCAAGAGGAGACCCTGTTGAGTTATGTTGAAACCCGATCAAGTACGTAGTAGTATCAAACTTTCATACCATATTGGAAACTCGACCGGGATATCTAAAAACTCACTCGGTATGAAATGTTGCTCGAGTTGGCGTAATGCTCACTCGTCCGAGTATCTGGAAACCCATCCGGGTGCGTGTAACAACTATTCTCTCCAAATAACTCCTCTAAAACTCTCTAAGTACCAAGTGCAAACCCGGCCGGGTATGTGGAAATCCACCTGGGGTATGAGACCCGGTCAACACAAAAATGCCCTCTTGAGTAGCTTTTGACCTCCTAACTAGCAAATCTCGCTCCGATACTCGATTTCAAGGATAATTAGACCTTTGTACCTACAAAATAAATAAGAAACAAACACTCCAACCAAGCATAAAATCCAATGAAAAATTGATCAAACCAAGCTATGAAAATACCATGGGGACAAGGTAAAAATACAAAACAAAACACACACATCAGTGGGCATGTAAGCCCTTTTAATGAATTTTGATGCTCTAGCTCTACCAAGTGGCTTGAATTTTGATGTTCTTATGTTCAATGCAGGGGTGTTCAAATCGATAACTCGATCCGAAAATTCGGATATTCGAAAATTTCAAATCGAGGAATATCGTCCGAAATATCTGAACTATCAACTATCCGATCCAAATTCGGAAGTTCGGATTAGATATACGAAATTTCATATCGGATCTACTGTATATATTTTTACCAATTTTAACGATTTTTTTTTTATTTTTTTTAAAGAAATCGGATATTTTGAATATCCGAAATACCCGAATACCTGAATACACGAAAGTGCAAAAATCAATCTGAATACAACCTAAAAATTTTCGAATATCCGACCTGAAATATCCGACACCTTAAAATCAGATCGGATATCCGATTTTGTGAATCGAATCGGCCGAATCACAAATCGGATATTTTGGAGTAATTCTAATGAAAAGACATCATCATTTATATCGTTATTACTTTAAATATGAATGGAAATGGAATCATAGTTTATCCTAAATTGTTGTTTTAGTCTTTTTGGCCTTTAAACCACTTCAGTACAAGACCTAGCAATTAAGTAGCAAAGAACAATCATCAACCTTTCTGATAAATTTAATGGAGCAAAGATCGTCTCAAAATGAACATAAATTGCAGCTCATGTGTCAAAGAAAACCTTTGGCCACGTGTCCGACTCATATTGGATCAAAGCGATCTACGTGACAAACGTCACGTATAAAATTAAGCTGGTCCAAAACGGGTCAAAAGACGGAAATTGCATCCGTGCGTTAAAACAGTAGAAATAGATGACCTATGGTGTAGATGAGTGACAAGTGTCAACTCATCCAAGKTTAGCAAAGGTTTTGAAGGATTTGCCTATAAATAYCCTGAAAACCTCATTTATTGTACATGTAAGATATTACAATTRATGCACCACAGCTAACTTGAGAGMACCACTYTCTACTTTCTCTCTCTAGCTAACACTTCAAATTCCCTTAAACTCGTACTTACTTAAGCAACATAGGGGTGATAATCCGAATAAGATTATTCTCCTTTGTGCAGGTGCTAGGAAGTCGTAGCACGTTGGAGTGCTAAGTAGCAAGAAGTGCCAAGGCGTTGACTAGTGCTAGGACTCATCTTGACTTGGATAGAAGGAAGTACCAAGGTTCGTACATTTTTTCAACAAAGGTCAGCTCTCCCGAAGTAGCATTGACGAGAAACCTTCACCCCTCTCTCAACCCTGCAGCACAGGGAAAATATTGTAGTTAGCACCAATTTACTTGCTACAACAACATCATCTATTTAAGAATAGTAAAAATAATTAATCAGATTGCAAAATTTCAATCAATTAWTCAGATTACGAGTTAAATGAACTTAAATAAGAAAAATGATTGTATTTCATTAATCAGGTTGCAAGTAAAAGTAATCATAAGTTGAAACAAAGAAATTGTAAAAAGCAAAAAATGAGATCAAAACCTTCCAACAATATGATTGGAAGGGTTGCAACAGATAACACACGCTAACACATCTCAAGCACAACGTGCAACCATAGCAAACACACAGACTCAATCTTTCAAAACTAATATCAAAGCATATTTTACAATCTATGATTGCAAATTAAGCAGTTGCATACCATAATTAGGTGAGTATAAGGCGATAATGAAGAATAAAAATTAAAAAAAGGGTTGAAACATATCAGGGAATGAGTTAAAGTAAGCTTGACGAACAGCTCTCTTAGAACACTTCTGACTGAAAATTTTAAATAATAATTCCAATAACTCAAAAATTAAATCAGGACCCATTATCTAATAACGAAACAAAATCAAAACCTGATTTAATACTTTTCACCAGAAGTATGTACTTCCTCCATTTCTCAAATAATGCATCACTTTAAGAAATACGGTTTTTGAGATAAAATTTGATAGGGTGATGAGGTGTGAGGGTGGGGGCCAAAAAATAGGAAAAAAGATTAAAGTAGGTATATTGATGAATATTTTAATAAAGTAGGTATGGAAAAAATAGTATTTTTTTGTGATCCCCACATAAAAGAGAGAAGAATTAGTATTTTAATTGTGATCCCCACTTCAAAAAAGGAAAGAAAGGAAAGTGATGCATTTATTATGAAATTTCCAAAAAAAAAAAAAACCGATGCATTATTTAAGAAACGGAGGAAGTATTAAAGAAAAAGTTGAATTGGAAGCAAGAATATGATATAGATTATAGAAAATAGAAATTGCAAAAATAAAATACAAAATAAATAAAGTAAATTGAAAAGAGGGTAAGAAGATTTTTTGAAGTCATAAAATTAGATGTATGAATAATATGGATCCTTACCAAAGCCTATATTATACAACCCTACGTATACACGTGCCTTTTTTTCCATTACTTATATAGTTGTCAAATTTTATCTCTATATAATTTATTTAATTAATGATTTTTTTATTTTTAAAATCATGCATGAGAGATAATAGGGAGGAGAATAAATCATGTGCTACACAAGCTAGGGGAGGGGGGTTGTATTTTGCTAGGGAGGGGGATTGTACCTAATAATTTGCGTTTGTAATGGTCAAGAAATCGAAAAGGGACTAAATTATGGAGCATTTATTTTAAACGGTTCATTTATACTATTGTTGGGCCGCCATAACATTCACGTCACACATAGTGATGATATAGCCGCTTTGGCAGACAAATCCTCACGGATTTATTTTTGGGCACATCCCAAAAGGCCTCGTACTAGTGTGGAGACCTAACATAAACAAGCTCTTCAACTCTAATTTCTTCCATGTGGGACTTGAATTGTTTATCCTCAACAATACTCCACTCAACCAAGGACCACATATTCATGGCTCCCCTTGAACGCCAACCCTAATCTGGCCCAAACTCAAACTCACCTACCCGGACCGAACCAACGCCGCTTGCTCCGACTTTGAAACCACTTGTTGGGTCGCCGTCTAACATTCACACACACTAGTATAATATTGTCTGCTTTGGGCCGGCCAAGCCTCACGGATTTGTTTTTGACACATCCCAAAAGGTTTCGTACTAGTGTGGAGAACTAACCATAATAAGAAGATTAACTCCTTATTTCTTATGTGGGACTTGAATTGTTTATCCTCAAACACTATTATTGACTACTTGATGGGAGATGATGAGGAGATGAATGAATATGATAATTGATAATTAATTGGGCAGGAAAGAGCTAAATGAGCAAAAACATGCAATAGAGAAATTTTCATTTTAGGATTTTTTTAAATAGTAGAAATGATGACGTGGGTTTAGAAGAAAGAGAAATGACTGATTTATAGGGAAATAAATGAGGGTGTGACATGTAGTATGTTTGGGGTATGAATTTAATAAAATAAGGTTAGATTATGAATTGTCATTGTCTTTATTTATTTTGTGATGTTTAAAAATCGAATCACCAACTATGTCTTGTATGGTGGTGTAACTAACATTTTAGGTTCTATAATGTTTTCATTTTACTTCTCCGAATCTCTAACAATTCCATTCAAATTTGACTAATTGTAATTAAATTTTAACTAAATACAAACTATTATTTTCTAGACTAATTTATGTAGTGACCTAATTGACAGGCTCGATCCTGAGGGTAGGCTAGGAGTGTCACTGCCTAAGGCCCAAGCTAGAAAGAGCCTAAAACATTTTATCGCTTGCAACTTATATGAACTTTAATAGAATGTTCTTCTAAAGTGGACTTACAATATTACAAGTGTACAAAGGTAAGAAATATACGAGTACTTTCTAAAAATTTAATTGTACACTCACATTAGTATTAATTACTTAGTGTCAAATCAATCATTAACGTGAAATTGCAATCATTCCTAAGCTCTTTCATCTCCTTCTATCCACAAGTTAACGGTTTTGATATCCTTCAATTACCATATTAACCTTTGAAATTTTGGCCATTAACTGTATAATGGTACTAGTTAATATTTATAAGAAGATAATGCTAGAACTAATTGCTTGTTATGATTTTTTAAAAGGAAATTTATGATGCTGTGTTATACGAAGTATATGCAAAAGTTATTATGATGTATTAAGACTTGTTATTTTACTAAAATACTTCATATGTTAGATTTTTTTTGTCTTTTATTTAAATTTATTACGAATAAAAAAATGGATACGCAAGGGCCCTTTTCTAACATTCTACCTAGGGCCCATAAATTATCAAGAATGGGGCTGCTAATTGATAATCCCGCATTGCATGGATTTGAATGTGTCATAGAAATCAGATGTATAAGTATTATGAAAATCTAAAATACAAAATAAATATCAAATTAACAATTCATTGAATTGACCAGTTGAATTACAAATATTGAATTAATTTTAAAAAGAAAAGTTCAATAACTTTTATAACAAAGGGAAAAAGTATTATATTATATCAAACTGAGCAAGATTACAAAATTCAAGCTGTAGTGTTGGATCTAACCGAACACATTTAGACGTAACCGCTACATCCTCACATTTAAACCAAACACGGTTTTTTTTTAATGTGTGAAAAAGAAAAAGAATTAAAACAAAGATTTTAACTTAATTAAATCTAGAATAAACAACAACTATATAAAGAAAATAAAATTTCAAAAACTATAATATATATAATGATCAATCACAATAAGTCAATTGATTTTACCCCTTTAAACCTTCAATGTACCTCAGATTGAAATACAAGTATATACATAGATTAAATCGTGACCGTTCATATCGAAATCCTACGGTCTAGATTAAAAGTTTTTAGTATATATATATATATAGGAATAGGAATATAGGATCATGTGAAAACACAAACCTTAGGTGAAAACTAAAAACTTTTAATCTTGACCGTAGGATTTGGAGATGGACGGTCACGATTTAATCTATGTATATACTTGTATTTCAATCTGGGGTACATTGAAGGTTTAAAGGGGTACACGTGTACTGTTCATCAATAGTACTGAAAGTCTTGTGTACCCCTTTACTGCTTGTATGTACCCCTTAAAATGTATAATGTA
>SNQN01002510.1:60593-73297 GCA_008642245.1 Bassia scoparia | reverse complement strand
TTCAAGAAATTCAAGAAAGGCACACCCAAGAAATGGGACGATAGTTACTAGCAAGCTTTCGAAAGGATCAAGGAGTACCTCACTAATCCTCCTATGTTAGCTCTTGCCCACCCTGGGCATCCATTACAACTCTACCTCAGAGCAACAAACACCGCAGTTGAAGCCATGCTCGCGCAAGAAATAGACAGTAAAGAGAATATTATCTACTACCTCAGCAAAAAGTTCCTCTCGTAKCACGAACGATACTCCGCCATAGTAAAGCTATGCTTGACTTTAGTGTGGGGATCAAMAAAGCTCCGACATTACTTACTCACWTATACCATACAAATCGTATACAAAGGGAATCCCCTAAAGTACCTCTTTGAAAAGCCAACAGTAAATGGGCTAATGTTAAGAAGGATGGTTATGCTTGTCGAATTTGACCTTAAGTTTGTGCCGAAAAAAGCCATCATAAATAGCATCGTCTCTGAATTCCTAGCTGACTCTCGAGACAAGGTCCTTCTTGAGGACTTTGACTTTCCAAACAAGGAATTAATGATGACCAAAGAAGATAATTGGTCGTTATACTTCGATGGCAAATCCAATCAAAAAGAATGTGGAGTTGGAGTGCTCCTAGTCTCACCACAAGAGGAGCACAACCCAATTTCCATAAAACTCGATTTCGACGTCACTAACAATACAGCAGAATACAAGGCATGTTGTAGACACCTAAAAATAATTCCCCAAATTAAATAGTCGATGAGGATAAGTACGATATCTCAAAATATATTTGATTCTGAAAGTTGCGACGAAATCCATAAACCACATCCATTAAACCACATCCATTTGCACACGTCAAACTAAAGTTGAGTTTGAAATCATATGCCGATAGCACAATAATAAGCAGAAAATATTTTTTTAATTATTTTCTATTTTTATGCTTTTTTCTTTATTTTWAAGATTTTTCATAATATCTTACGTAGGTTATTTTTTTAATTTCCACTTTTCTTGTTCTTCTCATTTTTTTGAGTTRGGCGGTATTTTTAGATATTTTCTGATTTTTCTTTGATTTTCTTTGATTTTTATAAGTTTTATCAAATGATTTTCGAAAATAAATGAATTCAYAAATTCGTAGATAAATTCAGAAAATTTGAGAATTATCCGAAATTTTTAAATTAATCTTGCCCACCAAGTTTATCCAAAAGTAGATAAAGTTTAATTTAGATGGTAATTAGATGCAAAAACACGGATATTAATTCGCGAACAAAAAGATAGATAAAATAAAAATTAAGCACGAATCGCTGACATGGAAAGCCACATCAGCTAAAACCATATGTACGGTCCTAATGACCATATATAAGGTTGCGGTGACCGTATATACGATCCTAATGACCATATATACGGTTGTGGTGACCGTATATACAGTTTTCCTCGTATGCTTGATTTCGTATTTTGCCTATTTTTCCCATAAGCCTATAAATACATGCTCTCGGTGCTTAAGTAAAGATCAATGAAAATCAATAATCAATCAACGAATTCTCTTGTGCTTAAGGCGATCCAAAACTCTAAAAATCTCTCCTCACACACAAATCCGTCACAAACCCCCAATCACTCAGCAATCATACAAGCGTCTATCACAAATCACGTCTACTTTGGACGTCTGTGTCTTCTGCGTAACCTACTAGCCGATCCAAATTCTGAGCGTATATCCATATTGCAACAACTCACTCTTTTCTTTTATTCATTGATTTTTCATCCAAATATACTCACCTTTTTATCTTGTTGATTTCAATCATCTTATAATTCATCGTCGTATTTAAAATCGTTTCTCTCCTATTATGCGAAATTGTTTAGATGCGATTAATTGTCATCGCTACAACAATCTTCTTTTAATTGTGAGTAAGCGATCGTACATTTAGAAGCCAAAGTTTTGATACACTAACCTTCTGTTTCTCTTTTGTGATTGATAGTGAAGCAAGTAAGTTCTTGATTCCATATACGTTTCTTAAGTTTCATATCTGTCTAGAACTACTACATTTGTTCCCAAAGAAGGCCAATGACAAACTATTACCACAATCCGCAGATTGTCCAATTCTCAAACGAACAACGACACTGCCTCTAAAACAATGCTCTAGAATCTCAATTTGGCAACAGCCGAAGCACTTCTTTTTGCCCAAAGCCACCCTTGAAAAATAGCGTCTTAATTCTTAAAAGATTTCTTCAATTTTTTAGACATTTTTCTAGAATTTTCGGACAATTTATTGTCTAAGCATTTTTGGCAATTCTCGGAATTTTCAACAATTTATTAATCTTTGGCGATAATTAATATAATACGAAAACAATTCCAAAATTCACGAAAGTCTAAACAACAAATAGACATATTTCTTTAACAACGGGAGTTTCTAAATAATTTCCATAATTTTTGAGTTGTGGAAAATGTTAAGAATGTTCCTAAAGCATAACACACACCCGAGCGGAAATGGCTTCATTCGTTGGAGCTTCTGGACCGCACCTATGTTTGGGACCCACACACAATATGCTCCCCAAATCAGTACATGATTATTGTGTTAAAATATCGCAACTCCAAATAAAGTAAATGGATATTTTATTTCGACTGTTATAGATACGCAATCTTCAAAAAAGGGCGACAACGGCAATCAGCCAAAATGCAAGCAAGGTGTTGGACATCATCGTCCAGTTTGGAGCGTAATATGGTGCCCAGTATTTGCTTTTTTTCTGCTTTGGCCTATATATATAAGGCCTACCACCCTTCCATTTGCCAAGCATCCAGCGCACTCCATAACGTTCACCATTACTCTCTCTCATCTCATCCTCGGGAGTCTGTCTCTCTCTGCATCTCTCTCTCTCCTACTTAGCTTCTCCTCAACCATCCTTCCTCTCCCCCTCTCTCAAACAACACGTCTCAAAGAAACTCTTTCTCAAATTCCCAATAACATAACTGGCCACAAAAACCCATCACCATCTACATCCTCACAAGCCAGTCTATCCAACACTCAAGTGACGAACTTAAGGACAACTCCCTCCACTACGCAAATTGTTCCGTCCTTCACGCCATCTTCCCATGGTTCCATAACATCTATGAGCCGTCACACAAAACTCCATTAGCGAACACCTCCTCCATTTCTTTCTCTCTACATATATTCTTTGCGCACTCTTTGCTTGTTTTTATCCTCTACCTGAATCACATGCTAATATCTTCGACCTAATAAAACTATATATGACACTCAATTGTAACATCGCAATCTTAACCTCATATATTTCTCTCTTTTCTCAATTATCATTTCAACCCAGTTTACCCCCTCCAAATTCAATCCACCGTAATCATACGATTGATACACATTACTCAACATTTCTCTTCATTCCTCCTATGTAACTCGGCATTCTGTCGACGCGCCTCATTTTCTTTTCAAATCCTACTTCTTTGCCATTCCCTTCTCTACATCGGCATAGCATAACCGCATCGTGCTAGTCTCCCTCCTCTCTCCTCCTATGCTATCTTCTCTTACTTCATGGTCTCTGTCACACGAAGTATACTTCTCACATCACGTAAACTCTGCTCTTACTTAAACACCCTTATTAATTGATTGACTGGCTCCTACGTAATATATTAATTATGGACAACACCGATTTAGCGTATCTTCAATCTTGACCTAAATTCACATGCCCGTCACCACCATGTATAGGTCTTACACTGCATTAATCCACCTCACCTAGTCAACAACATAAGACACTCAATCACGTCGACATACCTCAGTCCATTGTCTCGCATCTCTACAATTTGGTGAACTTTGCAATCGTGCAACCACAAGTAGAGTGCCCTCGACCTATCCAGATAATGCGGGGGTGTGTGCCACTAACTTCGCCCCCGATTACCCTCTCCCCCTATCCACACATTTGCTTGCACTACCAGACATCGGCAGTCTCGTCGCCCTTGCTTCCTTACATGAACAATCATAGCAAGCTGCTTTCACACGGTTCCACCAGTTTCCATACAGCAAGTGCCAGTGGCGGACCTTCCCTATCGATTTCGAGTTTTCTATGACCCTCATGGCAAGCAATTACTCACCACCTATGCAAAATAGCAAGCAATCAATTTCTTTCGCAATACGTGTCTCAACCGAGACTTATACCCCCGCAGGCAGAAGGACCCAACCCAGTCCCGGCTCGGTACATCCGCCCACACACATTAAAACTACTCACACACATCACCCACTTCATTCTAAGATGACGAAAGACTGACAAGACACGAAATTCTGGCCACCACAAACAAGCTACTCTCTTGCCCTTATGGGGTTGAATATAGCGACCTCCTATCCGCACTTCAAACAGTGTGGAGCTACTCTTTTACTCACTTGGTCTTGTGCCCCAGCGTTCACAAGTAGACACTACGCATCCTACTCTCTCGACATCTCTTGTCCTAGAAAGCAAGATCTCGGAAGTAGAATGGGTTAGGGTAAGATTCGACGATTTGGCCTTGCTCGACGAAAAGTGGCTAGCGGCTTTGCATCATGTGCAAGCATACCAAAAGAGGGTCGAATGGTACTTCAACAGACGAGTGAAGTCACAAGGCATCAAAGAAGGTGATTTGGTTCTTAAGGCACTACGCAAACAATCCTTGATCCTCAAGGCAAATTTCATCSTAATTGGGCAAGTTCTTACATTGTCAAGAAGATCTTACCAATATGGGCAGTTCAACTAATGGACATTAATGGTGATGGTTTTTATAGCCTCACCAACTTAGACCAGCTCAAGAAGTATTATGTCTAAGGTATACACGAGCACCGCGTTTCAACCATGCATCAGCACTACGGATGGCCTGATTCCATATGGGATAAGTAGGCAACCTCGCCCTGGGGGTCGGCCACAATAAKAAGTGCGCTACTTGTTTTGGATTTGCAAGTGGACAATAGTCAAGCGGCAATTAGACGAAATTTTCTTCAACATGCTCAAAATAAACAATATATAAAGGCAATGCAAGTTTGTAATTTATTACTACTTGTAATTAAACTTGAGCAATTACAATATAAAAGAAAATTTCAAGCTCCAAGGTTCACTTATTACATGCAAAAAGCGACTCAGAGGCCAATCACTTTAGTAACTCAAAAATAAATAAACAATAAATTAAACAAGAAATGTGGAAAAAAGCAATCACTCCTCCCTCTCCTCTTCTTGCTCCTTGACATCATCCCTTGCACCTAAACTTTCGCCTTTATGCTTCCTCACCCATTTGCATTTCTTGGGTCTATCCTCCATTTTAGCATTCCCCTTTCATTTTTTTCGTCACCTTGCTCTAGTCATTTCCTTAGGCCCAAGTCTTCTTTAAACAACATTTGAGTCAATCCTCAAAGGAGGAAGTCTTTCAAGCCTACTCCACACGAGCACCTTCGTAGGACCAAGCTGWCCTTGATGGATACAACCCTAGACTTAGTAGCAAGGGTCACAATAGAGTCACAGTCCAGTCTCTTACTCTTAGTCTGGTCCTTCTMCTCTGCACATCTTGCCTTAGCATGGCTCATGGTATTAGTGGCATTCAGCCATACATGGTAATGAACAAAAATCTTGCGATCACCTCMAGCAAGTAGGGTCACCTCAAGTGTGGAATGGGATTCCCATTACTTCTCCCACTCTATTGCATTGCCTGAATGCAAACACTTATCCTTAGGCTTAATCGTGTCAACTACAAGAATGAGCTGAACTTTCCCATATTGCCTTATCACCCTTGTAGGGAAATAAAAGATCAACATGGTCAAGCTTYCCACACGTGCATACGGAGACATATGAGTATGCACCATACTCCTGATACTCCACCGAGGGATTGTCCACCGCATGAGAATACCACAGTCAACAAGGATAAGAATCCACTCATGTTGAAATTTGTTGACATGGACCCTTTTACGGGAGAACAGTCCCTTAGTAGAATACTTGATAGGATTTTGGGGTACCTCAACAAGGCTCAAGCACTCCATCAGCCAAATTTATCAAAAAAAAAAGCAACATGTACAATATTCYGTCATCACGCAAACAAACAAGCAATAATCTTTTTATATATGCACGATTTTGCAAGGATTCAAACAAAATATTGTACCTGTAGTAAGATAGGAAATCCAATCAAAGGCGCGTGCGCATCCTTCTTAAGGTGGTCAAGCATCACAAACAACTCACTCGTGCACAACGACATAGGAGTACGGCTAGCCTCGCATTGCTCAACAATAGTAATAAGGCTAGCGCGTCCAGTATTTGGCTTACTATGAACAAATATAGCAGCGCGGTAAACAAACATTATCATATCATTACCCTACTGTAGACTCTGCGGCAAGAAGCATCACTAGCAAATTAGTCTTCTTAATGAAGCAATTCTATTTCACGGTGTCACTTTTGACACCTATGTGTGTGTGAAACAGTTGGGGCTAAGTCTTCAAGTCGCTCTATCATCAACTAGCGTATCCGAAAAGTTAAGTATTCAGGGATACAGGAGCTCACAATAGGCCCAAGCAATTATAGCACCAAGTTACTCTCAAGCAAAGGTAATAATTTCATTTGTCCAAAGCGCGAAAAATGCATCTGGTCCAACTGATATGCGCATAAGAAAGGTTATGTATCGAGCTTACATACCTTAAAGTCAAAGGACATCAAAGTCTTGCAAGGTTCCTTCGTTTCTACGAGCATCCAAGGCTTCGGAGGCAAGTCATTCAAGTAGCAATAGCTTTGTCTCTCTCATTTGATTTGTTGCAAAAATATTTTCAATGTAATGATATACTGAGGTTTAAGCAACGTTAATAGAGGTTTTTTGATGCACTTTTAGGCTGAAAATGACAAATTCGGGCGTATAAACCTCCCCATTTAGAAGCAATTTGGGCCGCAAAAATTCCAAAAACCAAAAAGTTAGAGTTAAAAGGTTCCGGACATTCTGAGCGCATTACGGCCCAGGTTTTGGGTGGTGTTTTGGTCGTTTTACTTCGTTTCTTTGACCCCATGCACTTTGAGACGCATCTTATGTTCACCTGGCGTCGCTTTTATAGCTTTTACACAGCTAAGGCGCGCGAGAACAAGTCAAACATTATTACTTCCTCAACGTCACGCAACGCAAATACACAACACGCAAAGAGATTGTAGTTCGTCGTATATTCCAAACGCCTGCATTAAGCATTGCATATACTAGCATCGTTTGTCTTTTTTCAAATCATACTCAAGCTCAACATTGAATATAATCTATGTTAGGTCACTATTGATCTTATGATATTTTACACATAACACACACTCAAATCGTTTCAAAAATTAATGTGAGTTCATAAGCCAAAAGTAAATAATAAGTTTTAAGAAAGTCTAAAGCTAGGTACTAATCACCAATGCGCAAAGCTAGGTCACCCCTTCCTCTTAAAGTGTACGGGTGATTCTTGATTCGAGACACGTCAAGAAAATCGAGCGAGTTAATACCCGCAAGTAGACTCGTTCTAGCAAGTCGTCGGGATAGAAAACGAAGGGTCTTGCACAGAAAACTTAGTGTCAACGGTTTCAGCTGAACGAAGACAAGAAGTACGAAGCGTCCGCTCTATGAACCTGTGCCCCGGAATAAGGTCAAAGTCTCGTCCCGATAGGCGGGCTTCGTTGCATTCTCACATGTCATCATGAGCTCAATTGATTTATCAGCATCTATCTAATCTACATCGTCTCATCATCATCAGCATCTCATCGTCTCATCGTCTGTCGTCTCATCTCATCATTCCATCGCTGATGGTGAGCACGCCCTTGGACTTGTAGCAAAGGGTTTCAAAGTTAGATCGGTTCATACCAGTATGAGATCAAATATTATGATTTGGATGCACTTACAAGATCCCTCAGTGGCGAGTAGTGTATTCCACGCAACTATTTCGTCTTCTAGCAATCTTCGACGCCTTGCTCCTAGGGCATCTATTTCACAAGACAAACAAACATTAGCAATGAGATGCAAGAGTAAAGCACACATTCTTCTTGACAACTCATGATGGGATCAAGTTTTCTGAGCATGCCTCAGCCAGAGGAGGCAGGTGGCTCAATGAATCGTCAGAGCCAAGGACAATTTCTCAAATCAGAACAAGTATTCCCCAAGATCTAGTAGTCAGACTTGCCCAAGTGCCATAAAGTACAATGTTAGTGAAAACTAAATGAAAATGAATAAAAGAGCCGAAGAAACAACTCATACCTCGGTCACCATTCTCAACTCGAGGGGTTAGTCGTCTTCCTCGATGAATTTGGTTATGCATTTTTCTCTCCGGCATGATAAGGCTTCCACTTTAACGCCTTATATGGCTTTGTTATTCAGCATACATTGAGTGCGCGCACAAATCCTCATCATCTTTGTGTTTTAAGAGGATCCTTAAGCCTAGACTGCTCTCGAGGGACTATGTTGCCTCAACACGACCGCTCAACTAGCGTAGCAATGGGTCTTGAGCCCCCAGATGACGCTACCGTCGTCTCTTGGTTTACCTCGGCCGCCAACTCAAAGCCATCCTGGCCTCAGTCTTTTCTACTTTCTCCAAGAGCGCTCATTAATTTGAAAGCAACAAAGTCGAGTTAGCATTTTCTAAAAATGACTGCTCATTGCAAGTTGAAAAGCGTTAAAGTTACCATTGTTGTATAGGGCGGAGGTATCCTCCTATGTGTGGAGAGCCTACAGAAGGAGCCCTCGAGGGGCCCATCGTAGCATCGCAGGCCACGTCGAGAAATGTGTGCTGATCCTGTTTCTCTTTTGTCGCTAGGTGGCATACTCTGACCGAGCCCCATGCAATGGGAGTCTTCACTTTACACCCAAAATTGAGTTACAAAATATTATCCAATTCAATGGTGATCCGCAAACTAGCAAAGAGAAAAAGGCGTGGAAGTAGAAGCAAAATATTACCTCGAGTAGCCCGCCACAGCCAGCATGTGTGGGGTATTACGCTGCCAATCCAATTACCTGACGACATGCATGACGCATGAATGCATTAAGAAACCATAGAACCTAATCCGCTCCAAACAAAGAGGAGACTTGTTGAAAGATCCTCCAACAACAGGAAGAACAGTTGCCACTGCTGTCTCAGCGCCGCCTGATTGTCGGGATACAGTAGTTGCAAATCATCACTAGCAGGAAAGTATCCATAGTCCCACTACTAATCTGTCTGTGCCCTTTCTCTAGGCCATCATGAGCACACTCAATGGAGATCTCTAAGTTCACCTTCTTCCGCCCGCTTCCAATCGGAGCATGGGCCCTAGCCAGTCTACAATGAGATCTGTGTCTGATCTCATATATCCATGGAACAGTCTTAGGTTGAAGCAGCAACCCGATCATACATTGGCATAATTCGTAAGGGGTCACAGTCATCTCACCCCATAGAAAATGGAAGGTGTTTGTGGCATCCCAAACCCACTCCATCAAGCCAAAGATCATGAGCCTAGGCGTAYTCGAGTACGACTGGTTCGTCGTGTTGAGGACAAAGTCATGAAAACCGCACTTGTACATGATATGCCACACTCCGGGATGGCGCTGTAAGAACATGGTTAAGGTAGATGTAGCCCACCGTTTTGGGAGTCTCATACGAACTAATCTTGTAGTCACTCTGCACAAGAGGAGACAAAAGTTAGCAAATAATTCAAAACAAAAGCCTCAAGACGYACGAAAAGTTACATACCCTTCCATTCTTCAAACGAATGGAGATGTATTTTCCGGGTAGTAACACACCTCTGAGATATACTGGTCATCGACTCTCCACATATTGCGAGTGTTTGACACCCTCTTTGCTCTTCGAATCGGCATGCTAAGAATCAAAACAATGTAAAGACTCAAAAAACAAACAAGCAGCATAATGGCTAGAAATGGAAGGTTTCCATGCAAGTAAATAGCCCTCAGGGGGCTTGCGGCTAGTCAACGGAACCARGGCCAAGGAGAAAGCACTATTCTTCTCCRCATTGAAGCTACAAGAAAAGGGTGAGAAAAGGCACTTCTTCTCCCCATTGAAGCTACACGGCCAAAGGAATGCACGATTCCATCTTTGAATTCCATATGCAAAAAAGATTCAAAGACAATGCGCAAATTCACTAATTCATAAAAAAACCCTAGTGAGTTCATCAAGTCACCACTAATAAGCCATTTCCAAAGCTTTAAGCTACTTACAATGGTGAAAATGCATATGAGTACTCACATTATTGCAACAAGACAAGGAAAGGCTTATTCCGGCCTTTGTTCCATGGTAATATCTATCAATACACAAAGATATGATATATCACTGCGTATTATTGCATTTATCTTCTATAACAAGACTTTTTGATGGGCAAGAACCATATTGGCTCATCTCTTACATCTCTCATCTTCTCAAGTAGTAAGCTTACAAGTTCATAATTCATTCAATGCCCACTAAATCTAATTATTCCTTCAATGTGCGATTTCTAAGTGCATGATTACCTCGCTACCAGTTGCGTATTTTTGTGTCGCTCATCGTCGGGCCGACTAGGTCCGGATGCCCACTTCTGCCCCTACGGTTAAACAATCTCGGTTGAGACACCGTATTGCAAGAAGTTAAATTCTTGCAATTTTGGATGTGTGAGTTTGCTTTGGCATTGGGTCATGAATACTCGAAATCGAATAGTGGTTATGTCAGTTTAGTATTTTACTAGTACTTAATCTCTCTATCTTCGCACTTCACTTTCTGTGGTGTTAGCTTGCATTGGAAACTTCGTCGTATTGCTACTGTTGCCAATTTATACTTCTGTGCAGTTTATACGCACGTGCATAGGACTCCATGTTGTGTGACAGCTCCCAAAGGATATGGGATTATGGGTGACATAGGGTGGTATTAAGAGTCAGATTACGTGCAATTAATGAATTCACTCCCGCTCCCCCTCTTCTCCACCCCCGCCTCTGACGCCCTCATCTTTACTGTGTAGTTCTTCACAATTATCTAGGTCTCATTGTAAATTCACCAATCGCAACATTGACAAACATTGTATGTCCATACTAATCCTTAGTAGGTTATAGGCAATCATGTGATAAGTGCATGTAGAGACTATTAATTTGTTGTCGCTTTTTGAATGGTAATGATTCAAGGATTCCTTCAGACCTATTTGTCAAATTATCTTATTAGGTGTGTGAAATCAATTTAAAAGGTCCTTTAATTAGCAAGATTAATGGTCGATGTGGAGAACGTATACTAACGAGGAGACAATGTGTATAAGAATATATCAATGAGGAAGAAGAAGGATGTGGGCTTACCTCGTATTGCTATCCAGGGAATATTACAAATGGCAAAAACAATTGTTAGATTTGAAATCGCTCGCAAAAATCGCTATGGTAAGCATGAGGAATAACAAGAACAATGTTAGTTAATGACAATTATACTTTGTAGAAAATCGATTGCAATAAAACCGTAGGATAGCCATATGTATTGTTTATTATTGTACATTGTCTCTAATTATGTCTATAGTAGTTTTTAGTATATGTGGCAATATTTATATAATTCAAAACGTGATACACAACCAGCAAAAATCCCAAAAGAAAAAATTAGAAACTAGAAAGGAGTAAGTGAGAGCAGGACTTCTGGATAGAGTTTTGTGGGATTGTGTCACTTCTTAGGCCTCCTCCAACTCTGGTCTGATTTAACACAATGCTGTGTCCTTCCAACATCCTTCGAACCTCAGCAATTATCTTTGTGATTCATCATGATTAACTTGCATAACATTGAGGTGTGCTTATTTGGTTTGAAATGTGTTTTTAGTGTGATTGAATTTGAAAGAGTTTCTTGAGTTTGGGAGAAGGGTAAAGAAGAGTTGAGATGGGCATAACTACTGAGAGAGGAATTGTGAGTGTATTTCTATGATGCAATGTAGAATCACTCCCAATGAGACATTGTATGTTTCTTATGTCTATACAGCATATACATTACTTTTGTATTCTGTTTGTTTCTATCACAATTTGAATTAAATAAAGAGAGATTAAATAAGAATAAGCGTATATGGTGCCCTTCCATTTAGAAAAATGAAGGCGGAAATCGGCGCGTTATATTTATGAGGCCGAAACAAAAAAGAAGCAGAACTGGGCGCCAATTGCCAAAAGAAACTGGGCAGTATTTTGTCCCAAAACCTAAGGCGCATAGTTGCGTGCTTCAGTTTACTTGCCCTGATTTTGTGCTGAATATTCATCTTTGCATTTTATACAAAGATAATGTTTAAAATAATCGAAATAAAATTCAATGATTGATTTTAAAATGTTATTTTCGAATAAATCTTAAGGCAGCCTCAGCTAAATCACTCTGTTTTATTGAGTCTTGGGGGATTTTATTCGTGTGTGTAGGCCCCCACCAGATCGAGGGGTGCGGCCACCGATAAAAGCTCCCCAAAATAGAGCAGTTCCTCAGATGTGCCCGCTTGTTTTGCTGTTAAAATTAGTGAAAACTCAATTATAACAATTTATCTTTTCCAACAATAAAACTCGAAAATTAGAAAATTTTACTATTGAAATAATTCCATGCACACCAGACATTGGTATTCCTTTATAACAATACTTCTCAAATATTGATATAACGCAAATTCCGGCTACCTCGTCAAACATGTCCGTCGATATTTTGGAATTGTGGATTATTATCATAACTTATTAAATATGCAACAAGATTAAACTTAAATTGCTTAGATAAAATATCCGAAAAAATGATTTCAAAAAAATTGCTTTAAGAAAAAAATTCCCGAATAAATATCCTATT
>SNQN01002510.1:0-42351 GCA_008642245.1 Bassia scoparia | reverse complement strand
AGCAGCACCAGCACGCACACAACAAAGCCACAATGGTGATTGAGTGTGGTCTAAAGGTCAAACTATGGTAATATGTACACACTAAGCTTAACGGCATAATCCTTATTATACTCACGGTGGAAAATTCACAACTCGCACCTATCATTGGTTAAAAAAACTCGTACCTACCATTGGGATTCCGCGAACTCGGCCTACCATTGGGAATTTCCTTTATAAATAGAACAACAAAAATAACACAGAAGAATGAAGTGAAATAATCGGGACACATTGATTCTTCTAGTAAGGAGACTACAAACATATTTCTAGTCAAAAAGAGATGATTTGTCTTCAATTAGAGAATGTAGATTAGAAGGAGTAAGAGAAATTGAACTTGAAAGGTCCAATATTATAGGAATGAGTTTGGTATTTGCTTTTTAGACGTTACAAGTATTTTGTTTGTATAATTTAATTTATATGGAAAAGGGAACGAAAAGAATGTGCTTGGTTATGTTATTTGGGAGAATTTGTGGTAGGAGATGGAAGGTGACGATGGTGGGCGGCGGTGGCTTCTGCGAGGATCGCATGGTCTCATCGTGGCAGGCTACTCCCGAGAGGGTTGGCGATTTGACGGTGGACACTGGGGCGTGGTGCTCAATGGTGTGTGCCGGTGGTGTTGGCAGTGCTAGCAGCTTAGCATGGGTTGTGTCTTGGAAAGGGAGATAAAAGAATTATTGAAACATACATTTAATAAAAATTAAAGTTAACTTGTACTAAGGTTAAGGTCAAAGGCTTAATTAAGAAATTTGGCATACAGCTTAGGATAATAAAAAATACTCACTTGGATTATTTTCGGTAAGACCGCCAAAAGGTAGGGATTATTTATTCAATTTTTCTAAATTACATTAATAACGTTAATATTTATTGAAAAAATGAAAAGACAGATCGATATAATCATTGATAAATCCTCTACCTATCATTCTGGCGGACCACAACCATCAAGCGACGATGATTAATTGAACATAATACGACAATACATAATTGAGACAGATACAACATAATTAGAAATAATGAAATAATTAAACTAAAAAAGTACATAATTCGACATACTATTTTATTTAATATTAGACTAAAACACTAATCACCTATCGCGTTGGAACATTTTCATTCCGTATTGTACAGAAGTAGTGCCAGTTGTGCTCACCAATCCTACGCTTCAGAGCTATATGCTGATTCGCATGTCGAGAATCTACAACCTTTGCTGACATACCTGTTGAAATCAATGTTTCTCGGTCGTCCGACGTTGCATTGAAGGCACTTTGCCACCGTGGCACTTACTAGTCTAAGGTTCCAGTCGGGTTGCGGGCGATCTTCTTCGTAGTATTGATGCAAAACATCTTCCCTAGTGTAGGAGTGTCGTTCGTCCTCCACAATCATGTTGTGCGTAGTTAGACAAGCCTTCATTATATCACACAAAATGTCTTCATTGAATACCAGTGACGGCTCACYTATGATAGCCCACTAAGCTTGTAAGACTCCAAAGGCTCGTTCAACYTCTTTCCTAGTTGCTTCTTGTCTATCTACGAACAATTTATCCTTTCGAACTTGTGGATGAGTTATACCTTGTATGAAAGTTGCCCATTTTGGATAAATTCCATCAACTAAGTAGTGATCACAATTGTACGTATTACCATTCACCCTGAATTCTATCGGTGGTGCAACACCCTGTAGTACATCATCAAACATTGTTGATCTATATTAGACATTATTCAGATCATTGCACAAGCCAGGCATTCCAAAGAATGCATGCTAAATCCATAAATCTTGATCAGCAAGAGCTTCAAGAATGAGAGTCGCYGTCTTCGAACGACCTGCATATTTTGCTTTCCAAGACATTGGACAATTCTTCCACTCCTAATGCATGCAATCTATACTACCGATCATGCCTGGAAAACCTCATTGTTCGTTCTGGTAAAGGATTCTTCGTAAATCTTCATCATTAGGTCGTCGCAAGTACTCACCTTCCAATTGTGAAACTACCACTTGACAGAATCAATGCAATGCCTTCCTTGCAATAGTTTCACCCATACGTAAGTATTCATCAATGGAATCCGGAGCTAAACCATACGCCAACATTCTGATTGCAACAGTMCACTTCTGCAATGGTGTCAGACCAAGCCTTCCAGCAGCATTGCAACMCTATTGAAAGTATTCATCTACTTCAATAAATTTCTTCATAATGTGGCAAAACAAAGGTCGTCGCATTCGAAATCTACGGCGGAATTTGTTATCATTGTAAACACAATTATTCGCAAAGTAGTCGTTGAATAATTGGATATGACCTTTCTCTCTATTTCTTTCGACCATACATTTGGGAACATAATCAGCATTGTTTTCTGTTTGTTGGGTAATTAGAGTGTGAGGTAGGTGGTTGAATAGATAATCATCGACGAGGTTATCAAATTCTCTATTCAAATCAGAATTAGATTAACTTGAACTATATGTAGAGCTAATTTCAAAATGTTTTCCATATTATATGAAAGATTGTTTGGTTTTATTAGTTGTAGTGTTTGTATGGATTGGCCAAGAAGTATTTATGCATATATATATATATATATATATATATATATATATATATATATAGGAAGAGAACTGACAGGCTTGTCGCGTGCCTATCAAAAATACCTATTAAAACTAACCTGCAGCTAGTGGTAACAYGATCGTATCCACAAGGAAGCAACTACTACTGACTAATTGGATCAAAGCATCTAAACTAACAAAAGATAATTTGGATTGTGATTGTGACTAATTAATACTAACAAAAACGATTAACAAAGAAGATTAAACTATATAATTAACAAATCTAGGGCTATGGTTCACTAAAGCAGCAATTAACAGTAAATTGGCATCAACAATTCATAACAAGGCATAATCAAAACAGGGCAAAGTTCTCTCGAATCAATTGAACCATAGAACTTCCTCTAACCGTATCTCTCGACCTAGGATAGTCTCGTTCTACCTATTGATGTCGGGCCCGACTTAATTACTTAATCTGATTAGTCACAAGTCTCCAGATCTAGCGATTGAGACTTAGAACAAGATAACATCAATAGGTAGAACGAGACTATCCTAGGTTCGAGAGATACGGTTAGGAGTAGTTCTATGGTTCAATTGATTCGAGAGAACTTTGACCCTGTTTTGATTATGCTTTTATGATTGTTGATGCCAATTTACTGTTAATTGCTACTTTAGTGACCATAGCCCTAGATCGTTAATTATATATTTTAATCTTCTTTGTTAATCTTTTCGTAGTATTAATTAGTCACAATCACAATCCAAATTATCTTTTGTTAGTTTAGATGCTTTGATCCAGTTAGTCAGTAGTAGTTGCTTCCTTATGGATACGACCCTGTTACATAGCTGCAGGTTAGTTTTAATAGGTATTTTGGATAGGCACGCGACAAGCCTGTCAAGAACATACCATTTTTATAGATTTTTTAGACAATAATTTGATTTTTATAAATCATTTTCACTTTTCAAAATTATGGAATCTTTTAGAAGTTAGTGACTTTTCAGATAATAGTGACTTTTCAAAATTATCTGTCACTTTTCAGAAATATTGAATCTTTTCATAAATTATTAAATCTTCTCAGAAATTATTATTGTGATTATTCAGATATATAATGTGACTTTTCAGAATAATTATGGACTTGTCAGATAATAATGTGATTTTTCAGAATTCATTATCACTTTTCATAAATTATTGAATCTTTTCAGAATTGAATGGACTTGTACAAAACAACGTACTTCAATAACACAACTAATAATTAAGTTAACATTACATTCACAATTAACAAAGTAGATCCTCTTGACATGATGAGGTACATTAACATTACATTAAACGTACTACATACTCACTTCAAACATAGACAATACAAATAAGGAAACATTAAAAATAACACGACAAAACACATTAAAAATAAACATTAACATAAAGTTTGAACATAAACTAAGCGAATAACATATTCAAAAACTCCTCACATTCTTCATCTCTTGGACTTGTTTCATTAAGTATACTTGTACGCCTCTTCATCCGGTGTTAAGGGTTGGTTTCAATAACAGAGCATGTAGCATATCTAATTTTTTTTATAAACTCTACAGTTGAACCTGTTTTATTTTCTCTTCTCCTTTTCGATGTTAAGCTCAATTCTTCTGAGCAAGATGTGTTCAATTACACGTAGCTCGTTGTTACTTCATTTGTTCAAGCATAGTTATAGTAGTCTCCTCAGAAGCTGATATTTTTCCCTTGTTACGCTTCCTTTGCTTCTTGACACCTTCAGGTCGAGGAATTCCCCCGACATGTTTACCAATTGAAGGAACATCACTGACACCGTTGGTCCTAGACTTTTCCCACTTCCAGAACTTCCTTCTTCATCATATCTAGCGTTGCAAGAAACTCTTTCCTCTTTCGACAATGCCATCTTAGTTTGGGTTTGAACTTCTGGTCTTCCTTCACCATTTCGCAACAGTGGTGAAGAGTGAAGTTATGTGGTTGAGGCTTAGGAGAAAGGGAAAACAGTTCATTTGCTTTTTAATTCGGTTGACTTCGTTGAACCACTACCAAGTGTCTTTCCGCCTCGTCGTAAGCAGCGCTCCATTGTAGTAATCACTTGCCATCATTCTCCAACGATTTCCAAACTCTCAGCAGCTCTAGTCGGAGGATATGGGGCCTCTCAGACTGTGCTTGATTCCACGCGCAGCCACCTTTCGCCACAATGCACTTGTTGTTGGTTGTACCACCATTGATCTTCATGATTTCATATACAATCTGATAAGGGTTTATCCTCCAGAACAGACTAATAAGGTTAGGTCTAGCGAGTTATTGTTGTTTAAGTAGGCTAGAGTGTAGCACTTGTGAAGGATATGTGGTGTCTCTGGAACTATTTCTAAACATCATCTTCATGTTCAAAGTTACTCCCTTGATACACTTGAGAAGAATGATGTTTGAGAGGAAAAATTAGGAGCAGTATTTTGAGGCGATGTGAATCCTCGATCCAAAGGAGTTGTTGGAATTGAGGGGTGTTGAATATTCATCGTCTAAATCATTCAAATTAATTGTGAAGTTGGGGTTGTTGTTGCACTATAAAAAACGAATTTTAGCGATCGCCAATCAGTCGCTAAACGATTTAGCGACTGAGGGTACCAAAAAACTAGTGGTCACCAAAAGACTAGTCGCTAACCAATTTTAGCGACTGACTTCTGAGTAGTCGCCATTTTTGCGACTACTTTGCGACTAACTTTTTTAGCGACTACTAATATGTGTTAGCGACTGAATTGGTAGTCGCTAAATTTTTGCGACTGAAAAAGTGTATTGGCAACTGATTTGGTAGTTGCTAAAAATGGCAACTACTACAAAGGGGAGACTAAATTTAGCGACCGCTAGTTGCATGTTAGCAACTACTCAGGCGGTCGCTAAATTCAATTGAAAAAAAAAATGAAATCAACAACAATTGTTGTTGATTTCATATGATCTACTTGATTCTATTGTCATTTAATAATATCAATATTACTAAAAAGAAATCAAAGAATATATAAAAATTCATTCCTTCAAAAAAAACCATTCATTCTTTCAAAGTTAAATTATAAAATTGTCAAATTTTACAAAGTATAACCCTATACACATCAACATGACAACATGTCCATTTCTAACTCTTTTATTTATAGTATGCAAGCTTCTCTTTGTTTCCGACCTGCAACACAACATTAAAAAAGTCATTATTTTGATCATCACCAAATAGCTTACAATATCTTATTGCAAGCTACGCAACAAATCACCAATCCAAAACACAGCTCCAACCAGTCCCAAATATGACCCTAACACGCTCCATACTGCAACAATAAACRAGCAGCTAGGAAGCCCCGTAAACCACGCAAATAATCCGATAACTATCTAATACAAAGCCCCTAAACAATACCATAACAGAAGCAGCTAAAAAGCAGCAAATTCAAACTTGTAACAAGCATAACTCCTAGCACACAACTCTAAATTAAGTGATTCTTGAGCTTAAATTCGATAACTTTTCATGCTCTACAACTTCTAAGAAGGAACCAAGAGCTAAAAAAGATTTCAAGGCTGCGAAAATTTGAAATAACAGAAYCTATGACTAAACATTACATTAGACTGGACAACAGTAATGTCCAACTTCAAACGATCATAACTCTTAGTACACAACTCRGAATTGGGTGATTCTTGAGATTTTTTATTGTTGTCCCTGACTTCAAACAGATTATTTAATCACCCTAGTGATTATCTACTACATCAATGATCAAATTAGAAGAACAACGACGATTGTTAAGAATCGACCTACTCACTTAGGAGACCAAATCACAAAATATTATTGTTTATAGAAGAGAATAAAACAATTGTTCACAATTCAACTATAGAAAAATATGCATTACATAATTAGCGATTAGATTACTAAAATAAAACAATACCTCTAGATATCACGCTGTTTGGAGATTCTTGCGAGCATGTTACTTCAATTCTCGCTTTTGCATTGGGTCCTAGCTACATATTATGAACCAAAATTTGCACATGTCAAACATTGTAACATCATCACAATTCAATATACATTCAAATTCTACAGAAGGAAATTGGGATTATTCCATTAAAAGTTGTAGGTAGTACAAAACAGAGAACAATATGCAATCGTAGATAGTATCCAGCATACGTGCATTTTTGAATATTTTTCATTTACATATACAATAAATTAACAAAAGCTTTGTGCTTCCTGTCTTCCCTTATGTGGTTATACCTACCTAATTATTTAAAGGTTTAGACTGTGAAACTGAAATAATGGTTCTTTTTGTCTAGTTGTCTACTTGCATTCCATCTTTTAATTTCCAGCTATAACGATGTTACAAGAATAAACAGTCTAATTCGATCAGACCTTAAGTTAAACATAAAGTATAACCTTTTCTCCTTCCCTYACCTTCAAAATTCACTAATACCCCCTCAACATTTTTATCATTTAATCTCATATTTCATCACAGGTGATTTCACTCAGTCTTTGTTTCAATGTCTATTTCCCCTTACACACTATTACAAGACGTTCGACATTACAATCAATTGCTACATTGTTCATTACATAATTGCAAAAAGTGCAAAAAGAAATTGTTATTCCTTGATTATGGTAATGAAAAGGATGCTAATATAACCATATGATAATGTACTATACCGTTTTGTGCTATATTAAACAACTTCGAACAATTCTCACTTAGAATTTATTAATATGGAGATTCTTAGCAATCTTGCCAGTTTAGTAACCATGAGAATCTAGCATTCTATTAGACTACTTAGGACTAAAACACAGGACCCAAAATATATGAGCCAGATTGTATCACTTAACAATAGTCGTGTACAAGGAAACTCCAAACTTGTGAAACTGATATGCATTTCACTCTAATAGACTTTTCTGTTACTCCTATATTCAGTTGTTCTTGATTGATAATGAGGTAACATGATCCCTAAAGAATTTACAGTGTGATAAGTCGAATAAGAAACCAAGAAAAAAGAAAAGAAACCTTTATTGGCAGCACCACCACACCATCGCTAGAAATTCAAGAGCATGCATCATCATTTCTTCTCTGCCATTTGTGCAATTAATAGAAATACTTCCATTGTTGGCTTGTTTCCCTACAATTTGTTGAATTTTAGCAAAGTCGTAGTTATATAAAATACACCCTAAAACACTCAATATTCCACTCCCCAAAAGAAAAACTGACCTTTTTACGACATTGGTACATCTTCAATCCAACCAAATAAAACCCTTCTTCAAAACATGCAAATATCTTCAACGTTAAATGGATCTATAAAACTTCTTTTTTCTGTCGGTTTGCTCATTGATAGCAGATTTTAGACAAAAAAATCGAAAAAAATTACAAGAACTAGTTCAGAACATGATTTTGAACTAATTCAGAAGAAGAAAAAAAAGATCTGAAAGAATAACGAAAAATCTGAACCAAAAAAACAAGATCTGAAAATTTTGGAATAAAACCAAAATTTGAAGCCAAAATCTGTAAAAATGTTCGATACTTTTCTAGAACTAATGAAACCCTAATTTTCGAACAAACCTAACAAAAATTACTCATAAATATTAAACATAATTACAACAAAACAAGTGATGAGTTAGAACAAACTAAAAAAAAACTCAACAAACTCGAAAAAGAATTGAGAAGTAAGAAAATTCAGAAAATTAATACTCCTTTGCTAAACAACCTATTAGTTGCAAAATATCTTTGCTTTGTCGTGATAAAACAATTTGGCTTTGTGTTTGGTGAAGAGGGTGAGGTTGGAGTGAGAATGTGAGAGGTTGAAAAAAAAATGTATGGAAAGAGGATAAGGATATGAGGAGAGAGAAAACGAGTCATTAGAGAATATCAGGGAGTAGTGTAGGGCACGAATAAGCAGCCAAATTGTCTAAACTCACGTGAGTAAAAAACGGAAAACACAAAATTGCGACTACCCATGTAGTCGCTACATTATGTAGTTAGTCGCTAAACTATATTAGTCTCCACTCTCCAACTTTAGAGTAGTTGCTAATTTCTCATTTTACGGCTACTTAGCGACTATGACTTTGTAGTCGCAAAAATGGAGACTAGTAGTCGCTGGTAGTCGCTATGAATAATTTTAGCGACTGATTTCATTGTCAGTCGCTAAAAGGCTTTTTTTTGTAGTGTTGGGATCCATTGCTTCAAAATGACAATTGTGAAAATAGAATTAATTAAATTTTTTTAACACAATCAAACTTCAATTTTAAACTTTTCTTTTTTCCTATTTCTTCTTAATAACAGCAACATAAAAATATCAAAACATAATTAACAAGTACTAGTACTAATTAACAACAAATGAAACAAATAAACAAACAACTAACATTTTAGCAATTAAATAACAACAAACATATAAATGATTAACAACAACTAAATCAAAACAAATTAACAATTAATACACAAATTATAACAACAACGACAAGAAGAATAACATATAGTTTTTTCAGCAAAAATTGTAAAACAAATTAAGAAGAATAACTTACTTAAAAATATAGCCTTTTGTAGTGGAATTTGAATTATACTTGAATGTTAATATTTTGTAATTTTTGAAGTGTGTCAAATGCCCAAAATGGTGTCTTTTCTGAGAAAAAATTATGATCGTTGGTGATTATTATTTTATTAAAATATTTTTTTTACACCAAAAATGCCTATTGAATAATATTACGTTGAAATAGTAGAATTACCTGATTGGTTTGGGCTGAGTGACTGGGACGCGTGTCGCCGTGATTGGGTGGACTAACGCGCCTAGTCAGCAGCTGAAATTGTTTTTTTTTTTACTTTTCGTCAGGTTGAAAGACGCGTTTTGGGTAATCACTTCCCAAACCACCCATTTTAAGTGGGATGTCAGCTTAAAAAGTATATGTTTGCAAGCCCGCAGGTGGGGCCTTAGTCTATTGTACTTCACACATATGCTAGGCTCCATAAATTTTCTCTTTGCATTTGGGCAGAGGAATTTAGAGCACCTCCACCAAAGACCCAAAATTCATTCATCCCTCTATCTCTAATACTTTCTCATCATCTTTTTTCATTTCAAGAAAAATTCTTTCACCCTACCTAACCCTAATCTAATTACATTATGCCATATTCCGTACTAGTTAATCGAGTTTAGTGTTTAATTAATTACGTTTTAGTACTAATTTTCAGATTAACTTGTAATTTCGTTATTTATTTAAAATGGATTAATTAATAAATCTGTTTAAATTTATATTTCAGGGTACATTTTTTATTTTCGATTAATTATCACATATCATGCAACTCTAAAACTATCGAGCTAATTAATTCAGATAAATTATTCCTATCTTAATTGCAACAAAATTAATTAATTCAAATTATTTTAAATCATTGAATAAATTAACACTAATAATACATAATTTAACGTGAATCACATTAAATTAAATTAATAGGCTTAAATAGGAAAAACCCTTTCAAGTGAAAGGTATAAACCTATAGGCAAAATCTAATTTAACTTAAATTTAACATCACATTTGTAGATCATTAATTTGGGTTACCACTTCTCCCGTTGATTCTGCAAATGTGTTCAATCAAATCATCTTTCAATCGATAATGAGTTTGCCTATCATGCAACTCATCTCTTCGAGCTAGATAATGGTTCATGTTGAACGAACGTTCCACTTGATAATTAAAACTTTCATCATCCTCGTCCACTGGTGCGCTAGGACCTTCATTTGTTTCCCTCCGCCTTTGCCTTGGACGTCGTTGAGGTTGGCCGGTCTTCTGTAAATTCAGTGGGACCTGCGTAAKCGTGATACGTGTCCCTTTCGTCCTCCACAATCATATTATGCATGATGATGCAAGCCATCATTATGTTGCGGAGTGAATCCTCATCCCACGCTAGAGATGGTCTTCGAATGATTGCAAACCTAGCTTGGAGGACTCCAAAGGCACGTTCGACATCCTTCCGAACTATCGCCTGACGTTCGGCAAACAATCAATGCTTTTTAGTTTGAGGATGCTTGATTCCTTATATAAATGCAGCCCAATCTGAATAGATCCCGTCGGTAAGGTAGTAGCACATATTGTATTGGCGTCCGTTGATAGAAAATTRASCTGGCGGTGCATGATCGTTTAGCACGTCGTCAAAAACAGGGCTTCGATACAGAATGTTCAAATCATTGCAAGACCTAGGTATATCAAAGAATGCATGCCATATCCAAAGATCTTGAGAGGCAACCGCTTCTATGATAAGGGTTGCGGTGCCACTTCGACCTTGGTATTGCTCTTTCCACGCAGCAGGGCAATTCTTCCATTCCCACTGCATGCAGTCGATGCTACCAATCATCCTTGGAAACCCACGTTCTTTGTTAAAGTGTAGAATACGTTACAGGTCGTGTACGTTAGGCCTTCTCAAATACTTTACCCCAAAATTACTGATAACCCCTTCTGTAAATTTCTTCAGGCAGAGATGTGCAGTTGATATGATTCACCTATGTGCAAGTACTCATCTATGCAATCCGCTGCCACACCATATGTAAGCATTCTAGTTGRCGCTCTGCAATTTTGCATTGTTGATAACCCTAATCTACCTACCGCGTTAGGTCTCTATTGGAAGTACTGATCAGATGTGCTTACCACATATATGAACGAACAACTCCTTCCTCATGCGAAWTCTCCTTCTGAAAAATGTTGGGTGGATAAGTGGGGTTTGGAGCGAAGTAMTCGTTATACAAACGTAAACGACCTTCCTCACGATTTTTTTCTATTCACGTTTATGTCGCGCATGGTTGATTAGGTGTTTTTTGAATTGTGAAGTGATGAATTATTTCATTCATGATTTCATTATCTAATTCATCTGAGTGTTTTCAAACAGTTGTTATTCAGTAATTCAGAAGGCATGCAATTGTTATAGTSTTTTCAAACTRTAAATGACGTAAATAATGCATGCAAGAAGACATATGGACACAATTAATGCATGCAAGAAAGCATATGAACACAACAATGCGTGTAAATAATGCATCAAACAACAAAACATGCATATGGACAAAAAATGAATGAAAACAATCTAATACATGATTTCAACAAGACCATCACCATATTCAACAACATATTATAGTAAAGGGATTTTTCCCCATYTACCCCTGACTTTAAGCTTAATAACCCATATACCCCCGTGTTTTTAGAAACGCCTCATATACCCCTGACATCAGATATAATAGCCCAAATACCCTTAATGAGCCAAAAAACCGTTAAGTTTTTAACACCGWTAGTCTTTAGGCCAATTAACCCCCTAATTCACTAATTAAACACATTAATTCGCTGATTAACATAGTTTTTCAATTAAACCCCCTAATTCACTCATCTTCCTCCTTCCTCCTTCCTACCACGACCACCACCATCATCCATTCTTCTCGTTTCAACCACCACCACCATACCCATCATCCCTTCTTCTCATTTCAACCACCACCATAATCCCTGCTGCAACTACCACCCCCTTCACAACCCCTCACCCAGGACCACACCTCCTTCACAACCCCTCACCCGCGACCACCCCCTTCACAACCCCTCACCCAGCCACCCACGAATTCAACCCAAAAGGCAGCAGCACCGAGCAAAAGCCCCAAAATTCGAGTCAAAATTCAGCAGCAACAAGCAACGCTCAATTTGTGAGCCCTTGAACACCCAAAATCCCAAAACCACGCAACAAGAGCAGCAACAAGGCCAACCACGAGTAAATACTCCAAGTTTCGTGACCAAAATCCCKAAAAAAACTCGGACTTTCGAGTGGGTATCTATCCACTCGAAAGACCCAAGCTATTCGCTCCATATTGCAACGAGAATGCCTAGAAAAATGCACTCGAAAAGCACRAGGAAAACGCCCAAAATCTCACTCAAAATTCCCCAATTTTTRGAATGAAAATGAACCCTGAATCCCCAAAAATTTCAAAAAAAATAACCCGGAATTTTGGGTTCAAGAACGAAAAAAACAAAGAAATGAAGTTGGAAAAAGAAAAAAAGAGAGAGAGAAAAGTAGTGAGTGAGGAGGAGCAGCGAAGGGGAGTCACGGGGCGAAGGTGGCTGGGGCGGCTTTGCTTCGCCTGAGTTCGTTCTTGGTTGAAGGTGTTGAAGATGGAGGCATGGCAGGTTGAACATGGGGCTAATTAATTTCTTTTTAGAGTGTTTAAGGGTTAAATAAGTTAATTAAGGGGATTTAAGGGTTATAATTGAGTGAAAACTAACGGCGTTAGGTTTTCCATCCTCATTAAGGGTATTTGGGCTATTTTGTCTAATGTGTGGGGGGGGGGGTTATGAGGCGTTTCTAAAAACACGGGGGTATATGGGTTATTAGGCTTAAAGTRAGGGATATATGGGGAAAAWTCCCTATAGTAAATCATCATACTTCCACTCAACTAATTAAGCCTGAAATAGGAAAAACACTTTCAAGTGAAAAGGTAAAAACCTATAGACAAAATCGAACAACTACYCTAAACACCGTGCTAAACCTGTTAGAAAATACCAATAATTAATCTAAAAATTCTCCATACAACTCCTCCAACAACTTGTCCTTCATCTTCTCTCCTTTTGCTGTTAATGGGGGTGGCTTACTCATGAGGGTTTGTAACAGGCTATGCTTCATCTCTTCTTTCCTTCTCCTCTTCTTTTCCTTTTCCAATTCTAGCTTCTCCTTCTTCAGGCTAATATCTTTTCCCTTCAAATCAACATATATTTGAAGCTTCTCGTCCAGGCTCACGGAACCATCGCCGGATGTGGATGACACACACCTTTACCCTTGCATTGTTGCATAGCCTTCGCCTTCTTCACCCCGTCAGGTCTGACACTTTTTTGGGACACACCCTACTCATCATCTACATCATCATCTTCAACACGAACCCTTTTCCCACTATTGTCACTCTTTTTCCAATTGTCCACTGCTATGTATTTACCTTTGCGCCATAATAGTTAGTCCATCGTTCAACCTTTTCACCTTTGTTTTCCAWTTCTCATACTCACATAAAGTTTGCCAAGCATACTCGTAAGAAAACTTCTTACCCTCTTYATGATGGTAGATTGTCTTGGCGTATTCGATTACGTTCTTTTCCTTCTCACCGCTGATGTTTACTCGCTTAGATTCCTTGTAGCACCCAACCCACTTCATGATGTCCGTGCACATTCGTCTCCAATGAAGTTGCATCATGTTCAAATTTCTTTCGGGAAGTTCCTTGGGCCTTGAAGCACGAGCCGCCTAGTACGACTCATACTACACCTTCCTCCACACCTCTGGCTTTTGTTTCTCTGGCTTTTGTTTGGTTTGTGCTCATATTTTAATCTGTATAATGCATCATGTAAGAAGCTATCAAGGCCTTTTCCTCACGGTGAGACCAAGACCGTTTTTTGCCTTTGCTGGAGGTAGGGTTTTGTTCCAAAGGGTTGGCACGGTGAGGATTGGCTCCGCAGCATTCCCCTCTTCGTCATCCTCCGCGGTAACCCAATTATCTCTGTTGCTGCTTCCTTGGTTGGGCGTCGGAGCATCGTATTGTTGGGTGTTCGGTATATATCTGAGAATAAKAAGCATTTTGGGGCAGAGAATTGTTGGGTGTTTGGTGCTTGATCAGAAAGATTAACGGTGTACGGAGGAGGGTTGTTTTGCATAAATTGCATGCATGCTTGGTATTCTTCATATGAGTTGAAAGTTGGAAAATTTTGTGGATTTGAAGGGTTGAAAGGAAAATTATTCATTATTTTGTTTGTGATTTGCAACTAATAAAAAAATGAATTTCAAAGGTACAAATTTGTGAAATTGATTTTCTCCAACTCCAAAATAATTAAAGGATATTTTAGAGTTTTTAGAGAATTTTTGGAGAATTTTTTCGGATTTCCTAGTATTATTTTGGATTAAAAACAATTTTTATGAATTTTTTGAGAATTAAACTAAGGTTTTAAGAAGAGTGAATTGGATTGTGAAGAAAAATATAGCAATATGGGTGTCTATTTATAGATCTTGAAAAGTTATGAATTTTGATATTTTAATTTTTTTATAATGGTGAAATATGCAAAATACGATTAGAAGTATTTAGGAGTATTAAACTAGGCAGCTTGACGTGGCGAGACACGATTGGTCCGCGTGTCTCTTCCATTGTCAGCCGCTGCTTTCTTTTTTTTGCCATTAAATAAGCCGAAACGACGTCGTTTTGACTTTTTCGAAGAGAAAAAAAGCAAAATGATTTGGAAAACGTGGGGCCCACAAGCATGAATATTTCATGCAACTCGTCATTTTAAGACGAGTTCCATGATTTTTCATGGAATGATTTTTTTGATCAAGCCAAAAATCATTGATGGGTATACATGAATTTTTTATTAACTTGATTTATGACAAAAAATCATTGATGCATATGTTCTTATGCCCAACTAGTGTGGGACTTAATTTCAGATTTTTGACAATGGGTTTATCTTTAATTCTTTATCATATGCGTGAGTTTAACGAAAGTATATGACAATGCGAGAGCGCCCTCTTCTCTCACCTCCGTCTTCTAGGGTTTCCACACTTCCCCAAGTCACTCCTATCATATCAGTGGCTTGATATATCCATTCGTTCTTTCTCTTTCTCACTCTTCCTTACACAATGGAAGGCCAAACTCCCCCAAAAATCGTCGCTTCCAAATCCGAAACCCTAGAAAACAACAACAAAGACGACGACGACGTCACTGACTCAGCACCATCTCCGACGCCTAATTCAGCTKCTGAAAGTGACGATTCTGAATCAATTATCGACGTTTCCGGTAAAAATTTGGACCTTTCAGTCTCGCTTTTCAATGGCGARGCCAGTGGTTCTGCGGATGGGTTGTATGTGTATCGGAATGTGTTCAATTTGATGCCGAASAGTTTTGGGGGAAGGTTGAAGAGGCTAAAGTTTTTCGCGAACGATGTTAATTTGTTTCCGCCGGCAGTTAGCGATTTGGTTGATCTTCAAAGCTTGCAAGTTAAGGTTTCTTCAGTTGGCCTTAATGGTTTGCCTTTTTCCAAGTTGAAGGCTTTGAAGGAATTAGAGCTTTCGAGAGCCCCGCAGCGGTCGTCTGGCTTCTCCATTTTGGCTGAGATTTCGACGCTTAAGTGCTTGACTAAGCTCTCTGTTTGCCATTTTTCTGTCAGGTTCGTTTGTGTCATCCGTAAAGCTTATTTGGTTTTAAATTCTTATCTTTGATTATTGTAGCTTAATAATGATTTGAGCTTGAAATGTTGGAAATATCCTTAATTTGAGTTTGTTTCATTATAGAATGGGATCAATTGAGCTTGTTAAAATAAATTGTAAAAGTAAATTGTGGCTTATATAACTAGAGATCCGTTTCTACATTTAGAATTAACTGCCCCCTTTATTATAAGTATATTTTGAAGGGGGGCTAGGCAAAAAGGGGAAAGAAAGTATTTTTAACTTTTTTCAATCTTAGTAGTTGTAATGCGTGAAGTGTGTAGGGGATTTGTAGGGTGTTAGACTTCAGTGGCATAAAAGTGGGTTTCTGTTGCTCATTCAATCAATCAATCGAAGCCATAATCCCAAAAGTGAGCCTTTGCAGCTCTAAAGTTCTAATTTAAATATAATATTTCTTATAAATTTTATATCACTAGATTAGGCTATTTCTTTCTCTAAAACATCAAATTTTTATAAGCATTATTAAATTCGATTCAATATAATTACAGTCATAAATTATGACATAGCAAGCATAAAAGTCAAGGGTTTGCTAGTATTAAAAATTAGCGGAAAATTTTCCAGGCACCTTGTTTTTCCTACCGTGCAAGGGATGAATTTTTCGTCAATTGTTTTCAATCTGATATTTTGTATGGTAAGCGCCAGATTCTTGTTAAGCCAATATTAGAAGTTGGCTGGTTTTGTCTCCTGCCATGTTAAGATTGCTCTAATTAATATATACATGGCCGGGCATTCATCAGTATAAATTTACAATCTAACAGTATGCTGCTAATTTTGTGAGTTGGTAAATTATAGGCATTGTTATGGACCACAGGCTTTCAAACTTTTTCAAATTTCACTTGGTGATGAGTCTATATTAATATTGTGTTGAGCCGAACAGAAGAAAGGGAAGTACACGTCACATCTTCTTTGATAGTAATTATGGAGGATCACCTATCATCTTTTTGGAAAAGGACGTGTCGTGGTTAGAAGAAATAGTATCATTAAGGTGCAATGCACATTTTGTGTGGTTAGGGAATTTGGGGGTAAGGGGGCTAGGAGAATCTTTGAATGGCCCATAATCAAAAGTTCAAAGTGGACAATTGTTTGAAACTTGGATGGCCTTTGCCTTTTGTAGTTTTGTTTAAGTTGTTTACATGATAGTGGTGTATCCTTGTGTACATAATTGTTTTATATTTCCTTTTATGGGGATGGGGCAGAGTGGATGTAAGAATAGATATGGTCTTTGATTTTCTTTTTTTTGTTGGGTAGTGGATGGGATTATTTTAGCTAGAATGACGTAGTGGGGTTAGAATTCTTTTGGTTTAACTTTTACTAAAATATTCTTGTTAATAGAGTTCATTAAGGAAAGCATTTTAAGATAACWTTTCAATAGCATTAAAAGGGAGAACCTTACATTCGATGAAAATCCAATCCAATTAATTGATACCTTGGTTCTTGAATATATTCGGTCACGAGTATTTTGGTAACATTCTTTCATGTATTAATCATTTTTTTCCCTTTGCGGATCATATCAATCGGAAAAATTAATTAGATAAAAGCTTAACAAATTGAAGAAACTTGCTTTGTTGGTCATAGGTCACAATCATTCAATCAATGTTGCTTTGTTGTCTCAAAGATGAAGAAAGAMTTGCTAAACTTAGCTCATTAGGAAATCTAAACTATAGTAAGATTTGCACAAACATTAGAAATAAAATAATTTATTTTTATCATTTTCTGCTTTATTATATGCTAATTATTTTAGCTTCACTAGGTTGTAGGTGTATTTTTAATCTCTTGTTACGATCTTGGACGTTCCCGTCGAATGTAGTTTGGTCTTGATTAAAGACTTWTTGATTGAATTTGAAAAAACGTGATCGAAACATAGCATAGGTGATTCGAAGGATCATCTCTAACTCTAAAAGGACCTTTGAATTAGAGATGGTTGGTGTTTATGTTTTGGTGGAGTTTTGTTGGTGATTGATGTTTAGCAAATTATTTTCATACATTTTGAGCACCCCTCAAACGCYATATATGCGTGTGAGATAAAGATAGTTTCATAGTGAAAGAGGTGATAAAAGACTTTGTATTCTAGTGTGGATGGAGTGGGCGCTCTATGAAGATTGGCTCTTTRTATAGAACATGGTTTGTTTAATAGATTGTAGAGGGGGCTTTGCAAGTGTGAAGTTCATGTCAATAATTGACGTTCACAAATCCCTAAAGTAGGGGGTGCTTTAAATTATGTGGATTGAATGGTTAGTTTTTGGTCATCCTCAATTTAGTTTTAGTCTCATCCTTCTTGTTGAAGAGCTTCATAATGGCACTAGATAGGTATAAAATAGCAAAGCTTGGATAAGGCCACCCTGAAATGCACCCTCCTAGTTTGGATGGAGTCAATGGRTGTTTACTCTATTGAAGATTAGGCCATTTAAAGAACATGAATCTATTGGTTGGAGTGTCGAGGGGCACTCTTCACTGTTCACTCTCAAGTTTAATGTTGATTTTCATTGTCCTCAAGCGGTTGTTTAGATTTTTGGTTGAACTTACTTTGCGTGTAGTCTCATGCATTATGTTGAATTTGTAGACACTTGTCCCCCCACTTTCAAAAAAAAAAAAAAAATCGAAAAAAAATTCTGTTTTTTTTTATAAAATGTTCTAAATATTGAATAAATAGAAGTGAGAGTAATAAAAAAACATGAAGTTTAGTTAGCTCAAGTGGTTAAGTACCTTGTATCTAATATCTAAGGTTATGTGTTCAAGCCTTGTTGTTAACAAATCATTTATTATTTTTGTTCTTTTGCATTCTTTGCTTTATATATTTACTTGTGACCCCTTTTACATTTCATTCATACACATTTATATTTTTATTTTTTTTCATAATTACATCTTCCCTCTTTTTATTATTTACTCCCTTCTCAATAAGCTTTTAACTAATTTATTGTTTAACAAGAATTAATATTAAATTATCCTTTTAATATAAAACAAAATTGACAATAAAAAAATCAAAATGTGTAGCACACTTCACGTGCATGTAAAGCTAATTTTGCTGAAATTTTAAAAATTGTCTATAAAAAAATCAAAATTTATTGCACGCTTCGCGTGCATATAAGGCTAATTTTGCTAAGATTTTCTAAGTTAGCTTTAAAAATTCAAAATTTGTTGCCCACTTCGCGTGCATATACGAGTAATTTTTCTAATGTTCTAACAAACGAGATTTAATTAATTGAATATAATAAGATTCTGTCAAATTATTTATATTAAACTAACTTGCATTTTTTTAAATGTTTTTACTCGTATATGAACATTCATAATTTGTCCCCCCAACTTTGAAATCCTGTGTACGCCACTGGTGCGTCGTACATTGACGGTGTTGCTGTGTTAGATGAAAATTATTAGGGAAATTATCACAACTTTTTTCCAAAATATACATGACTTTTTCCCAATATGTATGACATTTTTGAAGCATTCTAAAATGCCCTTGTGTTTTGAATAAGGGCCAAAATTTGACTTTGAGTGGGAAACGTTAACAGAAATATAACGGTGTTAACTTTTAATTAATTAACCCCATTTGACCCCTAAATAATTGATACATCTTATTGGACCCCTTAATTAGTTAATTAATCCCATTTAACCCCATAATTAAGTCATTTAACCCCTTAATTACTAAAAATGGTTGCCCAAATTCACATATACTCATTCTCACCTAAATTTACTCTACACTCCGTAAAATATACAATCAATTGTGTGCGAGAATTCGATTCTCAAAGATGGAATTTTTCAATGCCCCTTGTTTATATTTAAACAAGTGCTATTACTCTTAACTTATTCGATCGAAAATTCTATTCAATCAATATTCTTCATTATTAGGTATATTCCGCTTATTTTGTTGTGTCAATTTTGTAGTAATCATAGAGTTGAGAACTTAAATTGGTTTTGTTTTGAATTGTTGATTGAATTTTGGTATTGGGTTTTGTCTTAATTCGTTGGTTTGGTTTTATTCGAACTTCAGCGTATTGGGTTTTTGGTCAATTTGGAGAAGATGAAGATGAAGATGGTGGGTTGTGGTATATGTAGGAGAGTGAAGACGAGGATGGTGGGGTTGTGGACTTGTGGTCCTGGTATTTTCAGGAGAGAGAAAGGATTAAAGGCTAATTACTCAACTAGGAGCCTTAAGCTAACACTGTTAGGGGGTGTTTGGTTGAAGTTTTTTTAATGGCATGGAATGGACTTCATACCATTCTAATGTTTGGTTGAAATTTTATTGAATGGAACCAAGGTTTCTATCTCCACCCCAATCCCTTGGAATCCCAATCTCTCCTACCCCCTAAAGACTCATAATCCATTCCATACATGATTCAAACCCTAGACTAGACATTTAGTGTCCTACACGACTATTATAGGTTTTAAAAATAGCTTTAATTTTTTTTATTTTATTTTTTTATTTTATATTTGAGGCTCTTTCACTTTAAATTTATCACCACAAAAACAAAAAATATTCTATGTAAATTCAAATACAATTAAGTTATCACTTTAAATCTTTTTAATTGCAAAAAACCAAATTTCACGCATTTCGAGGTTGAGATTTAACAATGTAAACGTGCATATTAATCAAAATAATTTTAACAAAATTAAGTTATAATCTCATTCTTCATTTTGGAGCAAAAAATTATGTACACACTCAATGATGCATATATTAAAAAACCGAGGAAGTATATTATGTTGCTGTTTTTTAATTTCGTTGATAGTGGATTGGTGMTACTATGTATGAGAGTACGGTGGTGGTGCTGAAGATATGAAGAACGGAGGAGAGAGAAAGATAGTAGTTAGGAGTAATGGAGGAGAGAGAATKAATTAGGAGTTAAATGACTTGAATTAGGGGTTAATTGGGGATAAAGAGTAACGTCGTTAGCTTTTCCGTTAGAATAAGGATATTTTAGTTATTTTCCTTGACCTCAGGGGTATATGAGCTATATGAGCTATATGAGTTGTTTCTAAAAACACGGGGGTATATGAGTTATTAGGTTAAAATTCAGGGGTATATGTGGAAAAATCCCTTATTCTTTTGGATGATTGACCCAAGATACTTAAAGCATTCACTTATGGCTAAATTTTTTCTCCAATGGGGCCACTCTTTCATTTGTCCCTGCTTGACCCACAATGACAAACTTGGCATTAACCCCAGTTTTAGTCTCATCTACGAATACAATATCATCCTCAAATAACTTACACCGACTTAACCTCGAAATTCCTACCTTTGTCTCGCTCCAATTTGGCATTAACCCTAGTTTTAGTTTCATTCACCTATACAATATCATCCTCAAATAACATACACCATGCTATCTCATCTTGGATTGGCCTTGTCACCCCATCTATAAACAATGCAAATTAAAGAACTCAACGTCGATCCTTGATTCAAACCAATAGTTGTAGGGAAGTCCTTTTTCAATCCATCACAAGTCCTTACATTTGTTGACACACCTTGAAACATGTCCTTAGTCAAGTCAATATTTCCGGGAATAATTTTTTTCAACATTGCAACCAAAGTACATCTCTTAGTACTTTGTCATAAGCTTTTTCTAGATCGATAAAAACGATATGGAGTTCCTTCTTCCTCGCATCTCCGAGGCATGCCCTTAACAGATGTTTACTTACCCGTTTCCACAACTTCATAGTGTGGCTTATAAGCTTGATTCCTCTGCAGAATCTGAGCATTTCCTTTGTTCATATAAAATGGAACCAAGGTGCTCTTTCGCCAATTATGAGGGATCCTCGAAGTCTTCCATATCTTGTTGCATATCTTGTTGAATAACTGTGTTAACTAATTAATACCAACCTTACCAACCGCTTTCTTCGGTTTCATCCTCTTCAATGCAACCTCTACCTCTACTCTTCTAATCTTCTAATCTTTCGGATAAACCCCACATTGATTTCCTCCTTACTCGCAGCCCCTTGGCTTCCATTAAACAATTCATCGAAGTACTCATTCCATCTTTCTATGATGTCCACATCTTTAACCAAAACCTTGTGGCTCTAGTCTTTAACACAGTTGACCATGCCAATAGCCTTCTTTGCCTCTTGTCTTTTCATTGCCATCTTATAAATCTCCTTTTCTACGTCTTTGGAGTCTAACCTTTCATAAACCTCATGGTAAGCTTTTTCCCAAGGCTAGGTAATATTCCATTTTGTGTTTGATTGCTGCTTTCACGTCTTCATTCCACCATGATGTGTTCCTATGCGCAATAGTTGTCCCCCTTGATTCCCCTAAGACTTCTTTGGCCACTCTTAGGAAACAATTCCTCATTTTTTACCAAGTTGCATCTGGATCTGCCTCTCCATCCCAATTAGCCTCGTTGCTTACTTTTAAGTTTTAAGGTAAAAACCTCAGCATTTGAATTCTTTAAGGTCCACCATCTTATCCTTGGCTTCCCATGACTACGCTTCTTCCCACTTTCTTTCAATCGGATAGTTATCACCCTGACGCATGTGTTAGGTAACAACACTTTGTCCTTGGATGACTTTGTAGTTTACGCAACTGTGTCTGCCTCAGCCCTACTTGTGAGTATAAAGTATATTTGAGTTGCATTTGCACAGCTCCGGAAAGTTATCAAGTGTGAAWTACGCTTCTTAAATCAGTTATTAGCCAAAATTAAGTCATAAGATTGAGCAAAATCCAAAATAGTCTTTCTGTGGGCGTCTGGTTGCCCTTACCCAAAACCTCCATGGACACTCTTAAAGCCATCACGCKTTACCCCAACATGCCCATTCAAGTCGCCACCAATGTTTGTGTGAAGGACACCTTGTACCACCTCACTAAAATCTTCCCAAAATTATCGCTTCTCCTCTACGCTCAAACCAACTTCAGGCGCATAAGCACTAATAACATTCACATTCTCTTTACCACATAAGAACTTCACCTTATCACTCTTTCAATAGGTCTCGGTTACCTCTTCTGCTAACTGTTCATCTAGGATCATGCCGACTCCATTCTTAACTCGGTCTCTAGGAACCTTGTCTTGGGCGACATACAACACCTTATACCCCATGATCAACCCTTGAGCTCTTTCTCTAATGCACATATCATCCCTTGGAGGCATTAGATGTTTAAGCGTCTTCTCTTCATCACCTCCATCACTTCTGCCTATTTTATAGACAAATATCCCACATTCAAAGAACCAACTTGCAAACCTGCAAACTTGTAGAACCCTTCCTCTTCTCTCTCTCACCCSACCCCCATTTCTTTGCCCATTTGACACCACATGTGGACGATGTGGCACATTGCTTCGGGGTGACAGCAACCCTTGCATATTCAACACTACACTCGGGCCTTGGGAAAGAACGCCCCAATTGTTCGCCCTTGCTCATTTGACACCACACTCGAGCGATGTGGCGTGCCGATTCTGGACAACGATCTAGCAACCCTTGCAAATTTATCACTACATGCGGGTCAAAGAAGTGGAACGCCCCTACAAAATTATCATTTTAGATTAACTTGCAATTGTAGAAATTCATTCACTTGAATACATGAATTAGGATTTTCCTTCTTTCTCACATTTCGATGTTAGGTTGTTTCCCGATTTGAATAATTTCTCTGCCTTCTTGGAAACCATGTCTTCAACGGTTAGAAGAASGAAGGAAATTTTGGGGAATTTTAAAGGAGAGAAAAATAATTTAAATTGAAAGGTAAAAATAGAAAAGTAACTTAATATTTTTTAACTAACTGTGGGCCTCTGTTTAAGAATTGAAGTGAAGTTATTAGATTATGATTGAGCAAGAGAATTGAGTGAAGTGAGAGGTTTAATAAAAATAGGGCTTTAATGGAGTGAGGAATTGAAAGAAGATAGATTATGTAGGGAAAATAAGAAAATTGGAAAAATAATAATAATATAGGTCACGTGACTCTTAGTTATTGGATTTAATGAGTCAACGTTTGAAAATCATTTTAGGTATTGGTCAACAAGAAAAATCCTAACAAAGGTACTTCTATCTTAGAAAATGTAAGGTTCATAGTTTTTATCAAAAGAGTGTAACCTAGGTTGTTTTGGACAAAATTTCGTAAGTATGTAGGTGTAGCAAAGTCGACTTTTCACATTTAGGAAGAAATTTAGCAATGTAAACGAGTAAATAGTCAATAATTTTAAGACAATGAAGAATAGGATTATACGTTTATTGTGTTAAAATTATTTTGATTAATTTGCTCATTTACTATGTTAAATCTCTTCCTCAAAATGCGTGAAAAGTCAATTGTTGCATTTAATTTGTTACAAAGGGAGTGTATTAGCTCTCTTGTTTCTTTTCTTAGTTTGATTATAGTAACTATGCAAATTATGACTTAAGAGTGGATAGGGAATGAGAAAGAGGAAGACATTAGTTGATGGGAWAGTTGGTGGGATGAAGTGGAGAAAAGATGGGATAGTCGGTGTTTCTTGAATAATATTGTCCAATGACTAGTAGTCAAATGCGAGTAGTTTTGATCTTGTTTCCGACTTTTGGTGGTATCTCTGTAAAGCTGTGCGCTTTTTGGTGGTTACGATGAAGGTTCCATTTCACAGTTTTGTGCAACTGACTCTAAATGTACTAAATAACAAAATATTTGTTGGAGGTTTTAATTTTCTTGTTTTGTACCTTGTAATGACATTGAATTTTACTATTTGTTTGAATTTTACCATTTCACGCACCATCTTCTATGCTCTCTTGCAGATACCTCCCTCCAGAAATCGGCTGCCTTAGTAATCTGGAGTATTTGGATCTGTCCTTCAATAAGATGAGGAATTTGCCAAAAGAAATAAGCAAACTAAATGCCCTCATCTCACTCAAAGTTTCTAATAATAAGCTAGTTGAGCTACCAGCTGGATTGTCCTCTTTACAAAGACTGGAGGATTTGGATTTATCCAGGAATAGGTTAACATCTCTTGGGTTGTTAGAGCTTAGCTCGATGCAGAACCTTCGGAAGTTGAATCTTCAGGTACAAACAAAATAGTGTTTTAAATTTTCTTTTCTTTGCAGTAACAATTGATGATTAAGGAAAACAACTTAAGAGTCACTTGACTGCATCCATGCCTTAGTTATAAAAGGCACAAGGCACACAACGGCGCACTTTGTCCTTGGAGCCTTGGTGCAAGGCGCAGGCGTCTTTTGGTTGTGAGGMGCACTATCTTTTCTAAAAGCTTCATTTTTCAAAACTAGAGCATATATTGTGCTCAAAATAACATTATAATCATATTACAAATGCTTAATTGGCATAATAAAGCATAGTTCATTSTCAACTTCAGCACACTACTGTAGCTAAAAAAATAAAATAAAAACCATACTTTGAGTGAAATAAATCAAAGAACAGGGCCGAAAAAAGAACCCCAAACAGAGAAAAACTAAAGGAAGGAAATAAGAAAATAGAAAAGAAGAAATTTAGAAGCAGATAAGGATAAAATTAAAGATAAAAGAAAATATAACAAGAAGAGAACACTGACCTTTTACAACAGGCATGGTGCTGAACTGAACAGGTGATGGTAGTGCTGGGGTATCATGTTATGTTAAGATTAGTTTTTGTCCTTGTTTTTTTTTTTTCTTTTAAACAAGAACGGTTTTCACTTTAAAATAGCTGCTGTGCGTCTCATGCCAATAAACATGCCTTTTGTGCGCCTTGCAGCTCAAGAAAAAGCCCCAAAAGGCGTGCTTTTCTTGTGCCTTTGAGGGGTTACCCATGCTTTGCCTAAAAAATCTCCAACCTTAGCACCTTGTGCCTTGCCTCAAGTGCATTTTTTKAAACTAAGAGTCATGCTGTGTATATTTTTAATAGAGCATGACTATTAATCCAAGTGATTCTTCAAGTTTAGAATGATTATTTCATCTATTTTTTAAGGTTTTAACTAAGATTCTAAAACTACTTTTGGAGAAGAGAATGATCCTTTTACAAGATTGAGCCTTAGTTTTAGGATGAACATCCAAGGCGACCTTTTGGAGTTTACATAGGTTTAAACTAAGAAGGTCTAAAACTACTTTGTAGCTGAGAATGATCCTTTTACAAGATTGAGCATTTTAGCCTTAGTTTTATAATGTATGAATTATATAATACACCGAGTCCCCGAGTCGAGATTCATAATTTGGACTCTTTCAAAATGAGTCCACAAATCCTTAAATTTAGAACTTGAAAGGTGTGACACTCAAACACGTACCAGGGTTCGACACCCGTACCCAAGTCCGAGCATCCTAGATAAAATCTCTAATGGTGGTATAGTATAAAATGAGCAACTTTATATTTTCCAAATATTTTATAGTGCAAAATATTAGAGATGTCAACGAGCCGAGTTGAGCCGAGTAGTAACTTGTTCGAGCTAAGTTTGAATAAAGTTAAATGAACTTGAGTCGAGTTCGAGCATAATCGAGCTTTCAAAAATCTTGTTCGAGCGTGGCACCTTTAGTTTTACATTGTTCGAGCTTGGCTCGAGCTTGCTCTTTTACTTATTCGAGCTCAAATTCGGCTAGCTCACTTATAAACGAGCATATGCTTAAATAAACTTTGTTTATATATTCTTAATTAATATATAAATTTAATTTATGTGCAAACATAAATAATCCGAAATATATATTACAGCCAAAAATCAAGCATATGTAATAGGAGAGTTKTATATTTTGAGCATCTAAATGACCGATATTATAAATTGATATACTTTGAAATTTAAAGCTGAACGAGCTTTAAACAATTATTTAATCATTATAGATGAGCTTATTAATGAACTTGAACGAGTTTTTTGCGAGCTTCAATGAGCCGAATATTACCTTGTTCGAGCAAGGTTTGTTTATTAGTCGAGCTTGGAAATTTTGCTCAAACTTGTGTACTTATATAAGACTGAGCTTTGACCGAGTTTGTTCGCGAGCTGTTCACGAGTGTAACTGCTCATTGATGTTCGTACAAAAGATGAATAATTCAAAAATATAGGAAAATAAAATCTCAAGGTGGTATATCATGAAATGAGAAATTTTATATTTTCGACATATTTTATATTGCAAAATATATTTAGTTCCGAAAATATAGCTTAGGAAAATCAGCGGGAAAGAAATTAAATGCAGTCAAATTTGGAGTGAGAGTGGATTGTGTTTTAGTAGAATTATTGATTAGTCGTAAGATAGGAATATTTAGAAGTCACCTTTTGTAGCATGAATATGCAAATTAGGAAATGAGTGAGAATTGTAATTGCTTTATATTCAGAATGTTGTAGGAGGGAAAGGGCATCCAGAAAATTGCATGGGAGTTATCTTTTGAGAGATTTGTAGCCTAAAGCTACTTAGGAGATTATTTGGCCTAAAGTCATGCTTGTGTTGTAGTTCTCTTTATTAATTCAATCAAAGACTTCCTGAGTTTCTTATATTAATTCCATCAAAAATACAGCAAATTAATTATATCCTAGTAAATTACTTATCGCTACGGGCTACGTCTGGTCTSGTGCCTTATCTTTCCTTTTGAAATTTTTGGGTGGTTGGTTGAGGGGCTGATTTATTAATAGATGGGGAGGGTGTACTTTCAGCCAAAAACTTTTCAAAATTTGGGGATGCAAGGATTCCAGATACTAACTTAAGTATTATACTCTATATGCGTAGATCTATAGCTCTAACTTTCTTACTTTATATTTTTATTATTGTCTAAGTACAATAAGCTTCTCAGTTGCGAAACACCTGCATGGATATGCTGCAATATGGAGGGTAATGGCAATGACATCTGCGCTGATGATGTTGTCAGTTCTACTGTCGAGATGGATGTTTTGGAAGCAACAATTGATCGTGATGATGATGGAAACATTTCTTGTGATGGTAAGTCTTATTTTTCCTTTTTTTCTTTTCTTTTAGGAGTGATTCTTAAGCGCATCCTGTTTTCCTTATAATATTCAATGATATTTAGTAGTATTACAAAGCTCATCTGACTGCTAGCAACTTTTTCCCAACGGATGCAGCATCACTTAATGTTACCTCATATCATCTGCATGGGTCGTCATTAATTGATAGATGTTTTGGAAAGCGGCGATTAGGCAAAAGGTGGAAAAGAAGGCAATATTTACAGCAACGTGCTCGCCAAGAGCGATTACATCATAGTAGGAAGTGGAAATTTGATGATCGTGGTGATGCTTTCACTGTGAAATCAGGTGAAAATTGCAGAAGTTGCAAAGAATCTCCTGCTGCGTCTGATTCTATCTCAGAGTGTGCTTCTGACATCATTTGCGTAGAGGAACAGCATCAGCAGTCGTTTTATGAAGATGGTGTGGGCAGTTCTAGTTTTCCTGATGCTGCTGAAGATGATGTTGAAAAGTCTAAGAAGCAGCTTGTTTTGGAAAACATCACTATTGGAGTGGGCTGTGATGGAGAAGATGGCCACTATTGTGGCAGTACCTGTCGATCTGTAGAGTGCTGTTCTTTAGATAGTGAAAGTCCATCAACTTGCATATGTAGCTTGGGTAATAAGGATAAAGATACCGTTTCCTCCCATGTCTTGCAAACTTCCCCTAAGCATAAAAGACAGTCAGATTATCTTGATAACCCAAAGCCTAGGAAGTCTAGGAGATCAACAGAGGATCAGCCAGATATTTCTCGCAAATATAATGTTKTGTCATTATGTGATGTTGAGGATCATCTTCCAGATGGTTTTTATGATGCTGGACGTGATAGACCTTTCATGTCATTGAAYGATTATGAGCAAAACTTGGAGATCCGTTCTCGTGAAGTTATTCTACTGGACAGGTTGCTACATTTATAACTTTGTTGTTCTAGAAGTTTGTCATTTTGTTTTCTTTTTAGATGCTAAGACTATGGTCCTTTAAAACTAATAGGATCTTTGATTGCCTTGTGTAGGGAAAAGGATGAAGAACTAGATGCGATATTGTTATCAGTGCAAGCAATGGTTCTTCGCTTGAAGAAGTTGACTGGTTTGAGGCTGAGAAGGGATCTAACAGCTGATGATAACCTTCTGGTTGCATCCTGGCTTGCCCTTTTTGTCTCAGATCATTTTGGAGGTAGTGATAGGAGTTCTTTTATTGAGAAGGTTAGAAAAGACGCATCTGGTTCAAACTATCGTAAGCCTTTTGTGTGTACTTGTGCTACCGGAAATAGTGAAAAGAGGGTGATGGCCTCAAAAAAGAACTTGGATACTGTGGAGGATGTTCTTTTACGAGATAATTGTGAGCATTCTCTTCAGACTATCAAATTGAGGCGTAATTCTGTGGTGGTGCCTTTGGGGGCTTTGCAACTTGGTGTATGTAGACACAGAGCACTTCTTATGAAGGTATAAATTTTGTAAATTCTTAATTCTTATTTCTTTTTCCAATTGCTTTTTATTATTCATTTGTCTATAACTTTTGTTCACACCCAGTATCTGTGTGATCGAATGGAGCCCCCTGTGCCTTGTGAGCTGATTCGAGGGTACCTAGACTTCTCTTCTCATGCTTGGAATGCAATACTTGTTAGAAGAGGTGGGTTATGGGTTCGAATGATAGTTGATGCTTGTCGTCCACATGATATCCGGGATGAGTTGGACCCAGAGTACTGGTGCAGGTGATTTTGACTTTGAAATTTTTCATTGCATGATGTTTTGCTTCATTGTTTGTTATAATGTTGTTTCATTGAGGTATGGATAGCAATTGTTGCATCATCTTGTCAAAAAAAAAAAAAAAAGAGAATCAATTGCTGCATCATGTCTCACTGTCGCAGAAATCTGTTGGAAGCAATTGTTTTCATTTTATACTGATTTTTTTGGTTCAGATACATTCCGCTTACTCGGATTATTTCTCCTGACATTGCTCCAAGCAAGTCCATGTCTACTTGTTTTCCTTTTATCTCTGAGTGCGAAAAAGTTGAAAAAGTTGGTTCTAGCTCACTCATCATATGCAAAGTGGGATCAGTTGAAACTGCAGCAAAGGTGCGGCTTCTCAGACGTGCTTTATTTGCTAATTCTATTTATTGCATGTGTAAATTTCCTGCTACAATATACAAGTGCTACTCCATTTCCCTTTCATGTTTCGATTAATAGTTGGACACCTATTTATGCAAGAAAATAAGAAAATCATCTAAAATTTATTATATTACTAAAAAACTCTAGTTTTGGTCGGTTGCGGGTTCTTCGGGTTCAAACACAATCGGGTTAGGGTCGAAGTTATATGCTCAAAACCCACTGTTTTCGGGGATGGTTTTCAATCAGGTATAGGGTCGGGTTGAAATTTGACACCTCTAGGTGGGGTTGTGTGATTCAAAGCGTTTAACCTATGTTTCTGAGTTGATCAATGTTATGCTATTGCCTAATTCTCCGAATTCCCTGTTAATTGAGATAAGCAATTGATTGCCAAATTTGGATAGTTGTCCCAAGTTGGCCGTTGCAAATTCAAAATGCTTAAGGTTGTGTTTGTGAAAATAGGTTCAAATGCATCATTTGAATTATGGAATTTGAGTATTCCAAATTACATGGTTTACTTTGTCATTTGAAATCCTTATTTTCATGSCCTATTACTTGGTAGTTGTAGAATTTGGGCAAAATTTTCATTTGAAATTCTTGGACATCCAAACACTATAATTGTCTAAATTCTAGAATCCAAACACACCATAAAGACATTGTTATAGTATGTGAACTATATGTTTCCTTAAAAGCATATGTTGGGATGTGGTCCACACGACAATAGGTTGGAGTTTTTTATGTTTTAGTCAAACAATTTTTAAAAGATTTTGCTTTCATCTTACAAATGCCTATACATAAATTATTTTTTCTGTAACTTGCTCAATTGATATTATTGTACAAGAATTGCTTTACAATTTTTTTCCTAGAGAAGTTGGAATTTTAAAACATAGAGATAGTACAGGAAAAGGTTGAAGAAAGCCTTCTGTCCTTCTCTTCTCTTTTTATTTATTTGGCTATTCAGAGTAGTGGTATGTGCTTGTGTAGAGTGTAGTTGATATTCCTGACAATGTCTCCTTGTACAAAAATTCTAGAAATTGTAGGATGATGGTAAAATTGGTATCCTTTTTTTTTTTTTTTAAATTTAAAAAAATAAAATTCTTATTATATATATATATATATTGCCTTAGGTTCATATAAGAACCACCCTTATTATGAGAACTTTAATCTTAGCCATTAATGTTGTGGGTTGGTGAAAGAGGAGAGAGAAAATTGTTATAAATTTTTAGAACATAAAGTATAAAATTGTAGAACGTGAAGTATAAATTCATACAACGTGAAACTAAAATGTAGAACATCAAGTCTTAAATTGTAGAACATAAAAACTGCAGGTGTAGAACATGAAAATTTAAATTGTAGAACATTAAAACAGTAGGTGGAGATCATCAAGACTTAAATTTTAGAACAAATTTATTGTAGAACATAAAAACTGTAGGTGTAGAACATAGAGTTCTCATAGTTCTCACCTAAGAAGAGTTCTCATGGGATATATATATTGGAAAAATGGAAACTAATAATCCCCTTTTTTGGTGGTCTGTTCTCAATAATCTGATCTCAAAGTAATTACAAAATAATCTCAACTATATATATATATATATACACACACACACACACACACACACTAGTGGCACACGGCGCGCATACGTGCGTCGTGTTCCACGTCATAATATGTTTAAAGTAATGTATTAACTTTTGTATTCGATGGGTAGTTAACTTATCTCTTAATATGGGAAATACTTGATTTTCCTTTTTTTCCCTACCCTATGGCTTCCCATAGTTTTAAGTAAAATAAACATGATAACATGTTCAAAATAATGTGTTTAGTTCATTGTAGCCTAATAGGTTTCAAAGTAAAATGAACATGATATCCTGTTCAAAATAATATGTTTAGAACTCAAGTTCACCACTACAAGCCCATACAATTGATGTTAAAAAAAACACAAGCAAGTAGTAATTACCTTATTTTTATAGTTCACTTTTAGTGGATCGAATAGGAACAATGCTTGCTAAACCACCATTATCGCCAGTAATGTCCTCCATTCCATGTGTCTGATTAGACAAATCAATAACACTTTATTTTATAAGGAAGGGGTTTGGAGTAATGGCTTCAACTCTATGTTTAATCTTTGTAGTCAGATGTTTGAATCCTCATACCCCATTCCCCATTGTAAATGTACATTGCTCTTGTGGCTCATTTGCATAAAAAAACAACATATTATTTTATGGAAAATTCCCATTGGTGATCGTGTATTTTTGGCTTTTGCAACAGTGATCATCAATTTTTTTAAATTTCGAAAGTGACCATGAACATTTATAATTACGAACTCCAAACCTTAAAACTGAACAATATGACCTCTAAATTCAAACAATTGTCGGTGGTTTATGGATGCTTGCGGTGGTTTATAGGTGTGTGCTTGAATTTAGGGTTCGAAGTGTTGAATTTATGGTTCGAAAGTTGTTAAAAAAATCATTTTCGGAATTTAAAATAACTGATGGTCAACATTGGAAAAAACAAAAATACATGGTCAGCAATGAAATTCTCCCTTGAAGAAGATTAATTGTATTTGAGGTTTAAGATTAATTAGTTAGTAAAAATCATTAAGCTGAATTGAATTGAACTGAACTGAARTGAAAATAAACTAAAGTAAACAGACCCTATATGAACATCAAACAAGCAAAATAAACACTAAAAATAAAAATTTAGGAGAGAGATGCACATACCAAAAAGTAAAACAAGAAACATGAAGCTCCACCTGTCGAGAAGGACCACCCGAACAAGAAAGTGTCTTTTTAAGGGGCCCTAGGCTGCAGTGCCCATCGGCGAAACCCGAACAAGGGAATAAGCCTGAACCGATGAAGACAACAAATTAGCCACCAACTTAACCACATGCAAGATATCATCGCCGCGAAATTCAGGGCACAACCAACASAAAAGAAAACACCAGTGGGGATCCATGGGTCGCTAATGTAGAAATTCAAGGCACAACCTCCAAGCAAGAAAACGTCGTTGTGGATCCATGGGTCACAGCATCAGGAAAATGAAAAATTCCCAAAGCACGTTGGGTAGCAAATATATGTGAATAAAAAAAGAAAAAAAAATCAGGTAGTAGACAATGGAGATGAAGCAATGAAGATGAAGAGGTTGGTGGAGGAAGTCGGTGTAATGAAGAAGAGGTTGGTGAGATGGGAAATAAGGTGAGTAATGAGGTGAGGTGGGTGATGAGGTGTAAAGAACAAATAATGTGACTAATGAGATGAGTGATGTGGTGGAAAAGAGTAATGACAAGTAAAAATAGTGGAAAGGGGGGAGTAAATGGATAAATACCATTTGAGTTATTCTCACATTTATGAAAGGAAGATGAGATGGGAAATAAGGTGAATAATGAGGTGAGGTGGGTGATGAGGTGCAAAGAAGAAATAATGTGATTAATGAGGTGAGTGATGAGGTGGAAAGGAATAATGACAAGTAAAAATAGTGAAAAAGGAGTGGTAAATGGGTAAATACCATTTTGGTTATTCTCACATTTATGAGAAGGAATATTAGGTAGACACACACACACACACACACACACAAGTATCCTGATTCTTGGTCCTAAAATATGTTACTCCGTTTTGACTACGAGTGATGCGAGTACATGTTGAGTATTGACTTATTGGCTCATCTATTCTACGAAAAATGCATGTCATTGTTTCTAAGTAAAGTATCATGTTTTCATATTGAAAATCAGCCATTGGTTGATGTGAAATTGTAATTTAGGATAAGATTGATTTCTGTAAACTAGAAGCTAAAGTAAATATTGATTAAATGATTAAGTCACATAAACAAAAAGGAAATTAAAAAGGCTAGTGTGCCACCGTATAGATTACGACAAAACTCAGTGCCACCATATAGAATTTCCCTATTTATTTATTCGTTTAGTTACTTTTTATTCTTCCCACGTGACTACACCTCTTCAGCTTCTTCTCTATTCAAGTTACAAGCAGTTGTTTATCTTTTGCTTTAATAATACAAAGTACCAACTACTAATGCAGTACTYCTAATATGGTAAAGATTCTTAATTTATTTTAAAAATGAGAATATAAAAAATATACTTCCTCCGTTTCTCCGTTTCAAAAAAGTGGCAACAATTGAATTTTTACGTATTTCAAGGAAGAGATTTAACAATGTATTCAACGTAATTTTAAAACAATGAAGCTATAATCTTATTTTTCATTATGTTAAAATTACTTTGGGAAATTTGTTTGTTTACATTGTTAAATCTCTTCCTTGAAATACATGAAAATTCATTTGTTGCCACTTTTTTGAAACGGAGGAAGTGTTATTTAAAAAAAAAATTAAAAATTCTCCCGCGACAACCACATCGTGGTCTTTTATGAACGCATCAGTTCCGTTGCCATATCATCGTGACCGTTACGCATCACTTCAGTTCCGATAGTGCATTTTTGATCCATGTTGCAGGGATTAGCATGATGTTTATTATACTCTTGTATTGCAGTTTTAGGGTTTCAGTTTTAAGGGTTTTAGGGCTTAGTGTTTAGCATTAAAATTTATGGTATAGGGTATGGGGTTTTGGGCATTAGGATTTGGTATCTGGGGTTGTGGGTTTAAGAGAGAGAAAAGGAGAAGAGGGAGAAGGTCAGCAATGTTGTGCATAGAATTGAAACTGAGGATTAGCACAGAATTTATTGCACTCAAGTATTACTAGCTGATGTAGTTGTTTTTTCCAGGTGCGCACTTTGGAGGTATCTGCAACATCCTRGGATGAAATTAGGAATTTCGAATATACTTGTATAGGTGAAGTAAGAATCTTGGGTGCTCTAAGGAAACATCCCTGCATAGTTGAGATATATGGGCATCAGATTACTTCTGAGTGGATAACACCGTCACCAGGAGAAAAGCCTGAGCGCCGGATGCTTCGTTCTGCAATTCTAATGGAGTATGTTGGAGGGGGGTCTCTGAAGGTACACTCTTCCCCATTGTAATCATATGTATCAAATTCTGCAGTTGGTCTATCATCTTATTTGTAAGATTTAACACTTGTTGTGCTACAGAATTACATAGGGAAGCTGTTAGATGCTGGTGAGAACCATGTACCTCTTCATCTGGCCTTGTGTATTGCTAGAGATGTATCGTGTGCATTGAAGGAGCTGCATTCCAAGCACATTATTCATCGTGACATCAAGAGCGAGAATATATTGATTGATTTGGATCAGAAGAGGGCTGATGGATTGCCTGTAATCAAGCTTTCTGACTTTGACAGAGCTGTTCCTCTCCGATCCTCCTCACACGCATGCTGCATATCTCATATTGGTATACCTCCACCTGACATGTGTGTTGGTACACCCCGCTGGATGGCTCCTGAGGTATTGTTGGCAATGCATGAACATGAGTCCTATGGGCTGGTGAGTGTTACGTCGAGATCTGTAGTTGTACACTGAAAAAGCATGATTCATGTGGGTTAGGATATATGTGGTATATGAAAAAGAAAGGCAAATCCCAATGTAGTGTGCTTTTTTTGGTGTACAACTTTGCCCTTTAATTTTTCCCCACTTCAGAAGTGATTTATCTTTCTGTTTCCAGGAAGTTGACATATGGTCTTTTGGATGCTTGCTCTTGGAATTGTTAACCTTGAAGGTCCCATATTCAGGGCTGTCTGAATCAAATATTCATGATTATCTCCAAGTATCTCTCTCTCTCTCTCTCTCTCTCTCCAACAACCTATATTTGTGGGTGTGTACTTGCGTATGTATCATGTGCATTTCTATGTAATTGGTTGGACTGTTAGTGATTTTTAAGTTGMGTTTTGCAATGGTTTGGGGCATGGGGTTGTATAGTGGCATGTGGCAACTGGCCATATGGAGGGGTTTTATTTATTTATTTTATTTATTTTCTTGTGGTTGAACAGCAGTGAGATCGAAAATTTCAATGTGAAAACTCGGGGAGATTAATCTTTCTTCAATGTATCCCCTGAGATTTAATATGACAACTCATCCCATGCATTGAAGTTTCGAAGTTCTTTGTTTTCTTTACTAAGATATATTTGGGTCTTGTTTCAATCTTGGTGAAAAAGGTGATGTCTAGTCCACATGTATCTTTTTTGGGGTTGGTGAACTTTCAGAGATTTGTCTGCACCTTTCTCAGTGTTGTTTTAAATTTAGTTCATTATTTAGATGATGGTGAGGATCCTACCTTCGTTTGCTGCCTTTGGATTGTCACTCTATCCCTATAATCCTATATGGCCATATCTGCTTTTCGATCCCGTTTTAATGTTGCTTGTCTTTTGTACAGAATGGCAAACGGCCCCCTTTGACCGGTGAGGTTGAATTGTTGGCGGAGGAATTTTCTACATCAAAATCTTACAAGAAGCTTGACTCAGAAAATTGTGAATCGGAGGGCTTGAGATTCTTAGTAGATGTGTTTCATCAGTGCACGAATGGAAATCCTGATGAGCGACCCACAGCTGGAGAGCTTTATGATATGATGCTTACCAAAACTAATGAGCTGTATGATATGCTGTGCGACAAAACAAATTCTTTTGCTGGAGGCAATTAAGGCTGATGAGGAACCTTTGTAATTTATGTCATATTGGACAATCAAATTTTGTAGATTTTAGGAAATAGGATCTGACAGCTGAATATGCACGTCACTGTCACACCGTGAATATTGAATATCATTTATTTACAATTTTAGGGCTTTATCATTTAAACTAATAAGCTGAGGCAGCTTATTGTATCTTTAGGCTTTATCATTTCCTATAAACAGTGTAATATATGTTGTACGGATTATGTTGGTATTGAAATCTGATTATTCAATGATTAGGTTAAAAAATTGTCTAAAAACTATCTTTCAAATAAACTGCCATTAGATTGTTAATGAGTTTTAATGAATATAACAAAAATTAAAATAAATCAATACGTTATACAAGTATTTCTTCATTTTATTAATTACACTAGCATCATGCACATGTGTGCTATTTCATACTATAAATTATAAGTTTTAGTCTTATAAATGATTTTTTTAAAAAAATATGCATACAATTATACATCTCAAAACAAAAAGTCAAGGTAAAATGTAGTGGTTATTTACCATATGGAATTTTTTAAAAGCACTAGGTGAGAAAACTCAATACTTTAGGATATAAATGAGAAAAAATCTAATAATTTAGGGCACGAATGAGAAAGAAAAAAAAAAAACACAGTGTATCAAGTGAGAAAATCCAATAATGGGTATAAATGAGAAAAATCCTAATAATAATGTGGCATTGTTAGTCACCTTGGAGTGCAATACTTAAAGAGACAAATATTTGATGATTGAATGTTAACAATAAAATGTAAAACGATAGTATAACTGAAACTTTTGTGGGCCCAATGTAATCCCCATATTTAATCATTTTAACTAAATTAAATGTGTTTATGTAATATTAAGATATACGAGTAATAATAGATTTAGGACAAATGAGAAGAACCCTAAATGAAAAGCGTGAGAAGCAATCTTAAAGGTTGGATTTTGAATGGAGAGTCAAGATTATTTCACAAAAAAGTAAATGCGCATAATTTTATACATGAATGTACATATTTTATGCATAATGTTCATTTTCATAAAAAAAAATGCACATTCATAGAAAATTTCGTGCACATTCACTTATAAAAGTTATGCACATCCTAGTTTCCAACACTTTAAAATCAAGGGCAAGATTCTTTTCACACCTTCTCATTGAATCCTATATATATATATATTATATACTATATATTATTTATAATATATATATAAATATTATATATATATACATTCAGATCCAATGAAAACCACATGTTATATAAAAACGTGAAAACCAAAATAAATGGGTACATTTTACATTTTAAAGGGGTACACAAGACTTTCAGCTACTGTTGATGAACAGTACACGCGTACCCCTTTAAACCTTCAATGTACCCCAGATTGAAATACAAGTACATAGATTAAATTGTGACGGTCCATCTCGAAACCCTACGGTCATTTTAYTTTTCACCTAAGGTTTGTGTTTTCACATGATCCTATTCCTATGTGTGTGTGTATTTCCCTATCATCTAATGAAAAATAATTCTCTCCTTATTTCTATATTTTCTCCTTTATTCTCCRTTGTTTTATAACACGTTATCAGCACGAGACTCTAACCTACTGAATGGATCCTCGTTTCAAATTATACATTGATCTTAATAGAGATTACAAGTACGGTTCTTGTATCATTTACTACTAGAAATCGTCGCTCGCCCGACCGATTTTACCAACCGAAAACAATTTAGTCGGCAAATATCGACCGTTGACGGTCGATAAAATATTACCGACCAAATAAACGGTCGGAATCGGTCGATGTAATTATCACCGACCGTTATTTCGGTCGGTAATAATTCAGTCGGTATTACAGACCGAAATAACGATCGATAATTGTATTTTTTTTTTTAAAAAAAAAAATCAGCAAAGCCGCATATTACACTCTATATACCCCCCATCACTTTCCTCATACACTCCTCTATACCCCCTACACTTTCTCTCTCCTCACTCTAACCCCTCATTCCTCACCCTTTCCTCGTCACTCTCTCTCTCTCCTCATTCCCCCTCTCATACACTCGTCACTTTTTCTCTCTCTCCTCTCATATTCCTCCTCTAACCCTCTCTCTCATCTTTCATCTCCTTTGCTGTTGCTCGTGTACCACCGTCGCCATTCATCGCTTGCCACTGCCGCAACTCGCTTGTCGCTTGCCACTGCCACTCCACGCTTCTCGTGCCCAAAACTCAGTAGATCTAGGTTTATTTAGAGATCTAATTATTTTTTTGATTTTCTCTTCTGATTTTGTAGATCTAGGTTTTATTTAAATTGTTTATTCGTTTTTTTTTTGGTATTACGGGTAAGTTCAAATTTCTATTTTTTTGTTCGATTTCTTTTTGTTGCTCGAATTTTTGTTGCTTTTCTTATTCAACTTTCTCTTTTTTTTTTTGGAAATCTCTTGTCACACCCATTTCCGTTTTCCATTTCGTACCATTATTTTATTTTAATCCAATTAATACCACTAAATTGTCGTAGCAAACAGTAATCTCTGTTAGGGACTCGTTCGTTAGTTCTCTCCATATTTGAATCAGTTTGGGTTAGTGAAGTAAGTTGTTTCATTCCTCGTAAGAAAAATATCCTTCCCTTTTTATTTATTTCCCTCCCTTATCACCTTTATATTCTCAATACTCAGAAACTTCATTACCTCTGTTTCAGTAGCCCAATCTTCTTCTTCTCACAACATATCATTTCTCACTCTCTCACTAACCATGACTTACAAGAGCTCTTCTTCCACTGTGGTTTTCGAGGTCTTAATATATTGAGCATGGGTGCAATTGTTGCGTACCCAAACTACCATCCATGGAAATTCATGAAGAAAATATTTTCGAACTTCCCTAACACTACCAGAACTGTCTACAAGGCACAAATGTGCAAATTTCTTTGTTAGGTAACTTGACTATTACATAAATACCACAAAACAACCAAATCTAACAAATAAACACAATACCAAATAATACTTACAAATATGAAATTAATAGTAGAATGCAAAATGAAACACAAAATAATACAAAACGGAAAAACTAGCATAAAATTCATCAAAATTAAGCAAAAATCACAACAAATTTCATCCAAAAGTAAACAATGAGCAAAAAGTTAAATAAGCTCTCTTGTATGAATGCGACGCAAAAAAAAATCAATTTTGGTCACAACCGGAGAGAAGTAGACTTATGAACGAGGAAGAATTAAAAGGTAAACTTTGTATGGGTGGGGTATTAAAATAATTTACATCTGGAAAAGCTACTAACCCCAACTATCTATTAACAGATACAACAGTCCAGATGGTGTTTACTTGCATAGACAGAAATTTAGGTATAATTTGAAATAAAATAATAATAATTACCAAATGGAAACCGCAAAAACTAGTGTTACCAAAGAATTTCCTTTTTTGTTTCGATTCTTTTTTTGCTTTTTACTTAGTCTAACACTAATTCAATCCCACATCACAATTGCTTGTTGTCTTTCACTAATCAACTTTGCAATTTAGAGCTTATTATTTTGGGGGAATATTGATACAATTGAGGTTTATTTTAGTGCTTATTTAATTATTTCTACATAATAATGCATTATCTAGTTACTAATTTCGGCTCCTTGATGAATTTTTGCTTAGTTATCTGATAATGTTAAAGGAATTGTGCTGTAGTATGTGCTTGTAAAACCAAATTATAAACTGAATACTTCAACAATTTTCYATCTTATTTGGAGCAAGTAACCTATATAATATACACTTTTTTGTGTTTTGGATCAGGTAACCTTCAAGTCAGGTTTAGATCGAACAGTTGGATGATTTTAGTTGGGTTTTTTTTTGTAACTTTAGGATTAATTTAAGTTGATTAGTTAATCTAACATTTTTTATATCTAACTTGTGATTTTTTTGTCAAATTAATGACATGAGTTCTCCTTGTTTTTTTTTGGGTCTTGGTTTTTGTTGAGCCCATGAACAACCCACATGTGAGTGTATGTGTTGTCCCACATTGAAATTAAGGGGGAGTGTTGTGGTGATAAATCCCACATCGAAAMAATTCGAGAGTTGAGACRGCATTATAAGGCTAAGGGGCTACTCCCCTCATTGCCATATGGTTTTGAGGTGGAACCTCCTTGYTCTTGTGATGTGGACTTGCACTCCCCGTGGCGGGCGCGGCCCAGGCCCGTTTGACAGTTTTATATCAAGATAGTTTCTACGTTGTGGGTTCGGGATTTGGAAGTTTTGATAAAGCAAAGGACCCAAGGAACTATAACATGGTTGTGGGTTCGGGATTATTTAACACTGTGYTCGTGCCCATAAAAGGCTGGACTACCATCAGATTCAGAGCTCACAACCCTGGTATGTAGGTTCTAGCTGTTTGTCTTAATTGCTGATAAAAAAATCTATCTTCCAACTTTGAAATCTCGTTTGATGTTAACCTTCTTCAGGAGTTTGGTATATGCATTGCCATTTTGAACGTCATGCTACATAGGGCATGATAACTACCCTCATCGTGGAGGATGGAAACAACCTTGAATCACGAATGCTGCCTCCGCCTTCACACATTCCACCCTGCTGAAGACACAGGCAMCCAAAATTTTATTACTAGCTTATAACTTAGTCACGGCGTGTTTCTATAAAGTTAATGAGCAATTTGAAAATGTTTAAGACGAAGTTGAGGCGTATTTGTCAATTGTCATGATATCCCAAATATTGGAAAGGAATTTCTCATCTATCTTTAGTTCATTATGAAGATTGATTGATTTAATATATGACAACCAACTTTCAGCTTTATTTTTTTAATATACAATTCTCATTTACCGACCGACTAACGGTCGGTAAAGTAGTTTTTTTTATAATACAATTCCATTTACCGACCGATTTTGGTAATTAATCGGTGGTTTTGTTACCAACCGATTATCGGTCGATAAATGTTTTTTACCGACTAATAAATGTTGTGATTCATGGAGACTAATTTATAGTGGAATTAAGAATAATATAAATTTATTCCTTAATGCTACAAGTGATTATATTTCGAATCAAAGTTTTATAAAATCAATACTATTGCGTTACATAGCATTATAATATGCTTATATATTATATACTCCGTATACAAATATCTTAAAATTTTCTACATCGTTAGCCAAATAGTTATTGTTCGCAACAAGTAGCCATCGCCATTGCAATTTGATGATTAAATTTAGTTTTGTTTTATTTAATAATTGTACTCTCTAGTTTGTTTATCTTAATTTTGGAAAAGTTGTTTTTTGTCCTCATTCTATGTTTTTGATTAAGTTGTTACTACGAGTTCTATATCTATTGTTCAATTAGTTGTTCCTAGCGTTCAGATTCAATGTTTAGCTGCATATAGTGACAATGAATTAATACTTTTTAATCACAGTGTCAGCAAAATTGGTTTTGCAAGTGAAATACTGAGTTAATTGTGACTTATGGCTTTCTTGATTAATTTTTGATACACTACGCCAAATTTAAAAATATAAAGCATGGTTATTATGAATGTACGCAAAAAGCATTTGATTTTGCATGAATTAAAATCAAAGATGCAAAATCAAAGTTGCAAATATGTTTGTCCATCTTCTTAATCATGGAGTACAATCTGTTTATTTTTTTAAAAGTTGGTGTTCCGGCCCACTAAGCACTGGGCCAGGCCCATTATCGATAATTACGAAAATGACATTAAACTGCCTCATTGACCAGTCAAATGAGCGTAGCTTCTAGAAGACTCTACCTAATTGAATTCAGTTAAAGATCCTTCTAGATTCTTCTACTTCGAAGTAAATTACCAAATTACCCTCATGTTGTCTATAAATAGGAGGTCAGCACCATAACTCAGGAGGACACATTCATTCATTCGGACACTTTACACAAAATAAGTAATTTCTCTCTCATACTCTCAGATTATCGCTTTTCTCTCTCCTTCCTTTGCTGACTTAAGCATCGGAGGTGGTCCCCAGGGAACACCCCCTGGGCCCTCTGACTGCATTTTCTCTCTCCTCAGGGAATTTGACGTACTCCTTCGGCGTGTTTTCCGACGTATTTTCCGGCGAACGATCAAGAACAGACATTAAGATTCTAATTCCCCTATTTTCTAGATCTAGGTTTTCGACTCTTGGAACAATTGGCGCCGTCTGTGGGA
>SNQN01002509.1:53494-73295 GCA_008642245.1 Bassia scoparia | reverse complement strand
GATTAGTGTGCGTTGAAACCCTAAACGAACAACTAAGAGACTAGGGACTTAATATTTCTCCTTGCATGTTGTCTAAAGGGGTCCTCCAAAATAGAAGGTTGATATCACATTCCACAAAATTAACAATGGGAATAACAACATTACAATGGCAGACATGACGTGCCCGACTTATTTTGGAATTTATCAACCTCACATTCGAGCGGCTTGTCCTCAATCCAAGCATGGCATAGTGCAATTCCGGTAACTTATAACCGCCCTCGTTGCGGTCTCACGTCATGAATCCAACCATCACAGACCGTTGCAGGATTCTACATGGTCAAGCATCGTAGTGAGTAGACTGCGTAGGTCATAGTCGCCAAAGGGTACAGGAACGAGAAGCTAGTTGCAGTATTCGGTGATTGTTTATCCGCGAGAAAACGTCCCCGTCGAAGACGTTCGAAAGGTTAAAAAGTTTCCACGGTATTAACTCAATCAGTATCATCATCATAATGCCCTGAAGACGAAGTCCCTTCGCACAGGGATTCGTTTTTCGTACTACTACTAATGCCTGGAACACCGCAAGCAGTCCGTGTTTCACCCTGTGGCATATAAAATCCTGCAACAATGAGAAAGTATTGGTATGGGAGTTTATCAAGAGAAGGTCGCCTAAGGCACGTATATTGTGGGAATCAAATGAAGAACCCTGGGGTCTCAACAGTCCTGGAGATGTTGGCCTGGGCTCTCTCCGAGAGCCCCCAAACATTAAACGTATTAGGCTCGATGAACGAAGACAAGCCAATTGGTTATTTACTGTAAAAAAGAATGAAGAAAAAATCAAACTTCGAAGGAAAAACTGTCTATGACTTGTAAGGTACGTGAGATACCGTAAGGAGGTGAATGCGAACAGAAAAACAAAAAGCTGCAGAAGAAGAAATCTGAAAGCCTCTTAGCCATCAGGCGGAACCTCACTTACGAACCTAGAGCTTCAAAACTTGAGCCCGAAGAAGAGACATAGAGCGAAACTGAATGGATATTCTAGAAGAGAGGAGAGAGTCAAATCAGAAATAATGCTTATCACGCAACTTTTCTCCTCCTCCCTACCCCCTATTATAGAAAAAAATTAGGGTAAGTGTGGGCTTGGATTTCAAATTTAAAATCCATAGAAAATGAGCGGGAAAGCAAAGAGAAGCCCAGAAGTCTTGGGCCTGATTGTAAGCCCCACTCGAAGACAATTGAGGGGTTTGGCTGATTGTTTGAGTCACGACCCAAATGGATTTTTGGTTGGGATTTCCAAAGTCCAAGATGCCCAGAATTATAGTACTCGAATGATGAGGAATGGAAAATCTACCGCAAGGAATGTGTCCAATCCAAGAGGATATGAGAGACTACCCAAAATGATATCAGATTTCGAGGATTGGGAGAGCGTCCCCAGTTTACTCTACAAGACAGTGCACGAAATCGAGAGACCCTCATTGCATAATGATGGGAACAAGAAGTCGTCGAGAGAAATTCTCATATTCAGTTCAAAATCTTGACAGGTAAGATATACTATCAAACCCTCCCAATATCATAGCGTATTGGAGCGCTTGAGGGCAAATGATGTGCACGTAAAGCCACGTGTTGCTGTGCTTTCTCGTAATATTCGTGATCACAAGAAACCCAACTTGGCATTGCGTAGAATTCATGACAGTGTCAGAAAGCCGATGAGAGGACGGTAAGTGGATCTTTATACACTCAACCCAATGAGGAGACCGGTTAATACTGCAAAATGGAACGAGCTCAAGGCAGCGGAGAATAGAGAAACGATGCATAGATGTGACAAGTGTCCAACACCATCCAAGCCCTCAGGGGTAAGCGCAAAGCCATATAAATACCCAATTGAGAGGCACTATTTTACACACAACTTTTTCATATGTTTTGAGAGCATTACTTCATACTTAAGCAAGTATGAACTTATACCTCAATAACTTCTATCTACATTCAATAGCATTATTCCTTTCCTCCTTCCTTTAACTTACTTAGGCCATCGGAGGGAGTAATCCGAAAAGGATTATTCTCCTTCTTGCAGGTGCTAAGGCGTCGAGGAGAACTTGAAGTTGCCAATGCCAACGACAAAGTTCCAAATCCAAGATCAGCTTCTCTTAAGTAGCGTTAGACGGGAAGCCTCCACCCATCTCTCAACCTGAAGCAGCAGGAAATATTGTAGCTCGCCAAGTCAAAGACTTGCCTACAGCAGTGTTGTAAATTTGTTGGGCTGTAATGTGTTGTTTTGGAATGATTTGTTGTTGCTTGGATCATTTTACTATTGTTAATTGTTTAATTGAAAGTTAGAATAATAAACTTATTTAGTGATTTGTGTTTTTTAGTTGTTTGTAGCTTCTCCGTTAGGTACATTAGTTTTTCTTGGATTTTTTTATAATATAGCTGATTTATCGTTGTTTAAACTTGATTTCATTTTGTTGTTGGATTTATGGTCTGGTGTTGTAGAGTACAAACATAACTAACTTTGAATTAATTGATAGTTTCGATATTGGTAATTATTGTAATTATACCAATCAAATTACTGAAACTTTGTGTGTTTTTTAATTAAATGTAAGATTACAAGTACTATCCAATTTGGATGTAAAATATGAGTATCAAACAATTTGCATCATCATCATCATCATCATACTTAACTATAAAAAAACTTGTTATATCTTATTACTCAAGATAATACTACATCCCGAGTTTCGAAATTCTCGCTTCCAACACTGGACCACTGCTGCTTAGCCAATAAGACTAAAAATGTAGATTATATCGTAAGCGAACCCAAAAGCGATGAGTTAAACACGCCCACAAAAAACGCCGCACAAAAAATTTAAATGTCAGATTTCTAAAATACCCTCCCTTCCGCTCAATCATTTCTCTCTCCTCCCTCACAAGTGCAACACCTTAAAAACCCAGGCCATAACCAATCACCCCAGCCACACCAGCCAAAACCAGAACATCTGTTTCGCCCACCACCATCCTTTACCATACAATGCAAGCACATCGCGCCTCCATTGCACATCAAATAGTTTACACCACCATTGCACCATAGTTTGCTGAGAGTTTGGTTTTGTGAGGCCAAACCGCCAGTTTGCAAAAAAAAAAGAGAAAAAAAACAAACGAGCAGTGGTTTTGGGTTGGGTGTGTGGGGATGCATGGGTGGGTGATTGGGTGGTCATGGACTCATGGTGGCTGGGTGTGGTGTCCTTGTTGTGCGATTRGTTGTGGGAGGCAAGGTGATGGTGAGTGGGTTTTGAAGAGGGAAGGGTGAGTTAGGGTTCTTAATTTGTTCATTTCAACAAATATTTGTGGCGTTTTTTACGGGCGAAGATTAATAATTTCCAAAAAAAACCTAGCATACATCAAAATTCATGTTCCGAGAACAATAACTTCAAAGCATTAATCATACTCATTGCTTCATAGCAAATATAAAAATCATGTTTTGATGTGTCGATCACACGACTTTGATTTATCAGGTAGATACTCATCAGATACGTGGGGATCGCCCAAATCATAACCGACTTTAGGAGCACCTCCTTCCCTCTACTTGGATAGTAATTTTTCCTTCCATCCTTGCAGCTTTTCCAAATGCGATCAATTAGAGTCTGGAACACCATTTTCTTTGATCTACCAACAATATTCCGGACTCCAAGGTATTTTTCATGCTTGTCAACTTGTCTCATGCCCAGAATYGCACACAAATTGTTCCTTTGTTCACCACTAATTCCTCTGCTGAWTGACACCTCCGACTTCTCGTAATTAACTTTCTGCCTGATGGTTGATGTCACTTCATACTGGTTGAGTAAATCAACAATCACATATCATTCATGTTGGTTGGCTCTAGAAAAAAGTAGGCTATCGTTTGCAAAGAAAAGGTGAGAGACAACATGACCATTCCGACTGGCTCTCAAACCATGCAAAGCTTGTCGCTCCATATTCCTACGTATCATCCAAGAAAAAGCGTCAGCTACAATAATAAATAAATATGGCCGATGAAGGATCCTCCTGACACCACACCCTGTAGAGTTTACAGAGCCACCCACTCCTCCGTTGAATCACAAAAGCAAAATTTGATTGTCGACACACAATTCATCACCACGTTAACCATCGTCCATCAAAACCTTCCTCAAGAGCAGTTGGCGAAGGAGACCCCACTTAAACCCTGTCATATGCCCTGCTCATGTTCCAGTTTCAAATCCATAGTTTCTCTTCGACCCTTACTCGTTCTTCATTGTATGAAATAATTCCAAAGCAATCAAGCAATCGTTATAAATGGCCCGGTACAAATGCAGCTTTGTTCTGGTATTACTTCCTGCAGGATATGTTTAAGACGCAAAGCTATACACTTTGTAACCAACTTATAAAGAACATTACAAAGGCTAATAATTRGTCGAAATTYCGAGGCAAGAGTTGGATTTTTAACTTTCGATATGAGCACAATATTAGTGAAATTAACACAAGCAGGAGAGATATTACCATGAAGAATATTGTGAACAAACTCAACAACATCTTTACCTACAATGTGCCAAAATCGTTGGAAGAAGAAAGCATGAAAACAGTCTTGCCCCGGGGCCTTGTTCGAATGCATGTGTTTTAGAGCACGTAAGACTTCCTCTGAGGTATATTATCGTAGCAATTCAGCATTCATCCTAGAAGAAATGACCTCAGGAATACACTCAAGGACTGAACTAATGGCCTCCGACGAAAGGTGCGCCAAGGAAAATAAAGACTCGTAGTAGCTCAAAAAAATGGCCTCCAATTCATCTATTTCTACTCTCCATATACCATCTTCTGTAAACAACCCCTTAATCTCATTCCGCTTTTTTCTTTGAGAAGCTTTATGGTGAATATATTTCGTATTTTCTATCCCCATCTTTAACTTCATCCACTCACGATCGCATGTGCCAAAAAGCTTCCTCCTTTTCGTACAAGTCATCTAACACCATCTCTACCCGCTTTTGTTCTTTACAATTATCTTCCGAGATTAGTTGCTTTTGGACCATCCTTAATTCCTTCTCCACAACCTCAATTTTTTTACCAATGTTCCAAAAACCTATCTCCACTCTAACTCCTAAGCTTCGATGCTATACCCCTGACCTTCTCAAGCACATCCCCCAACCCTAATCCCCCATGCCAAGCTTCTCGAACCACTTCCTCACACGACTCATCCAATAACCAACAYGTTTCAAATTTGAAATCTTTCTTCCTCATAGCTCCCTYCGTTCCCCCTAACRTYCACTTCAAAAGGATTGACATATGGTCTAATTCATACCTAAATAACTGCTGGACCKTAGTCGRACTAAAATGCCAAGCTGTGGACCCTAGAAATYGGTCCAAACGCTCACGAACAAGGGTCATAATAGACCTACCTCTTTCCCAAGTGTACTAGGAGCCAATCAACATACTCCAAGTCTYGCAACTCACAATCRTTAACAACTCCTCTAAAGCTCTCAACATCCCTTCGCACCCTATCCTTCTTGCCTTCTTTCTCACTATAGGAAAAGATTTCATTAAAATTCCCACCAAATAAGATAGAGAAATTAGAGGACGTATAAAATCAAGTTCATCAAGTCCCACGTGAAACATTTCTCCTCCTCTTTTGCCCACCCGTAAATAACAACAAAGCGCCACACCCCTGCTCCAGTTGTGGTAACATCCCCACATATATGGTGATCAGACATTGAAATTAAGGAAAAGTTTGTATATTCATTCCAATAAAGACAAAAGTCCCCMCGAATTCCCTTTATTTAACATCCCTAACGCTCCCTTAAATCCTAACCTTTGACGCAAACCTTCTACCACTTCTTTATCCACCATTGTCTCTGAAATAAAAAARCAACCACGGGTAATAATTAACACTCCAYCTCCAGAGTTGACGAACTRCACGGGGATTACCCRTGCCCTTACAGTTCCAACATATAATATTCATTGGGTAGGGCGGGGTTGGTTATAACCAACCATTGCCGATGGTCCCACACCATTCAAAAAGTCAAAGCTACGTTTCTTTACTACACCTCCCACTTCATCCACGTCCATTTCTTCCACTTTAATTTGTTTCCCTTTACTATCTCCCTCATGTTCCCCCTTCATTAAAACTCCCCTCTTACCCACTCCCCTAGCCTTCTTCCACCACTTTGGCCGCTTACTCCCACATGCTGGTCCCAACTAAAATCCCAAAACCCTTGCTGCTGTAATCTGCCCCCCCCCCCACCAACATCAAGTTTTCCCGACTGCACTACTCTCTCCCCTCCAGCAATTGAAGAGCTAGACACGGAAACAACCCCCTCCTCACTCGCCTCACCCTTTCTTTCATTCATAACCTCCTTATCTCCTTTCGCGATAGGTTTTTGCAATGAGACTCCATCCAACTTCTCCACCATGTGATCGAGAGTCGTCGCAACGACTTTCTATACCTGTTGTGGCCTCGTAATAAATAGAGCACGAGAGGTTTTTGAGCTACCCTCTATTTTGAGACCGACTTTTTTGTTAGCTTTCCAAGGAGTCGAAACTCGAATATCGTCATCRAATTCTCTGCCCCCCTGTCTTCTCCTCCTTCTCCTTTTCCTCATGTCCCAAGAAACCGAAAATAATATAACAAAAGAGAGGAAGTTTTTCATACTTGACATGGCATAATTTAACTGCGCTCATCTTCGTCTTTAATTTGATAGTCTTCTTTAGAGGTTTCCTAACATCTACTTTGATATAGAATCGTAAAAGACTTATTAACGCCAATACAATTAGATTGATCCATCTTAACGAACTCACCAATCTTTTCTCCCAACACCCTCACATTATTTGGATTTTGTCGCCCCTTAATGGGAAGATCATAAACTCTTACCCAAAACGGAACGTGAAATAATGGTATCTCTAGAATAATATCATCGGCATAGACATCATCCAAAATCAAAACAAGGCGATCGAAGTGCCATGGTTGATTTTGCATGACAAAATCGTTATCACGCCAATGATGGAATTGAAAGAAGAACGACTTCTCACCGATGCAATTGGCTTCCATGCCATGTTTTGGGTTCCATATCTTCTTCATCGTGTACATCAAAGCGTTCGTGTTTATGTWTCTTCCAGTCCATACTCGTCCCACAATCCCAAGAGCCGTTTTTGCTGCCTCTATCTCYGCCACATCATCCTCCCATAACATCTCCTGTGACTCCTTCTCCGTCTCGCCTTCATCATCCACCACCGGAGCCCTCCTCACCGACGAAACCATTGTCGAAAACAACCTYRRAATACGAGCAAAAATCTCCCTATTRAAGAAACCCTAGCCCTTGCTAGTAACCCTCTTAAGGAAAACCTAGAGGGAACTTAAGAAGAAGAATAAATTTTGATGATGACCGATAGTTTGATATGACCGATATACTCAACGTAAATACTTGATAACTAAAAACTATGACCTAAAATTTTTATCAATAATTAAATTTTTTTAATGAAAAGAATAATAATAAATATCATATCTTACTATTAATACAAGATTAATTAAATTAAAAACTACAAGATAACAACTATTCCATATATCCTAAAAATTATACTGAGTATCAACAATTAAAAAGTATATATAAAAAAATTATAATAAGATTAAGACAAAGTTTAGAATAAAACGGACTCACRTTAGATTATTGAAAAATGGATTGATAAAGTTACAGTAAAACTATTGATAGTTACCATAAATCTGTTACAAGTTACTTTAGAACCATTTCAAGTCACTTTTATATCATATTACTATTTTTCTTTACTATGTAACTATCATTAAATCATTCAAATTATCACAACACATGGTATGTAACTCAAAATTACAAATAACATACTTCCTCCGTTTCTTTTTATTGGCAACAAATGAATTTTCAGGTATTTTAAGGAAGTGATTTAACAATAGAAACGAGCAAATTAATCAAAGAAAATTTAACACAACRAAGTTATAATCACACTCTTCATTGTCTTAAAATAACTTTGAAAACTTTGCTCRTTTATATTATTAAATCTTTTCCTTGAAATACGTTAAAATACCTTCAGTGCCACTAAAAAGAAACGGTGGAAGTATATTAATGTACAATATAATAAAAATAAGGGATTTTCTACATGGTACCCCTGTAAATTTGCGTTTTCCATGAAATACCCCCGTTTTTTTTGCCCTCTATATTGTACCCCTCAATTTTGAAACTTACCATTATAACTATTGATTTAAATTTAACATAACTATGGGTTAACTAAGTAATTTTAATTTTTTAAAAATAAAATATAAACAAAAAAACAACCACCCCACTCCACCACATTTCGCCGCCACAACAGCCTCACTCCACCGCCACTGCACCACAACCAGACCACTCGCCGCCACAACCACCCACTCCACCGCCACGCATCGCCACCACTTCGAACCCTAATTTCAATTCAAAACCTAATCAATTCAAATTCTAAATTATTCAAAACCTTAAATAATTCATTAAATCAACTTAAGGCTTTGATTCGTTTATAGTTTAATTGCAAAATAGTGTTTTCAATGTGAAATTAGGCTTCATTTTGGTATGTTCACGAATGGGGGTTTTATTTGGGTGTCGCGAATGGGTTTGGATTAGGGGAGGGGTTCGATTAGGTTGGGTTTTTATTTGGGGGTTCGCGAGGTGGTGGGAGGCTGCGAGCGTGGTTCGAGGGTGGCTCGCGAATGGGGGATTCGATTGGGTGGGCTGCGAGGGTGGGGTTTTGATGGTTGGGTTCGAAGGTGGCTCACGGATATTGGGGTGGGGCTTGAGGGTGGTTCGGTGTGGCGGCGTGGTTCGTGGTTCGCGGCGGCGGTGGTTGTGGTTGGGCGGGTGTCGTTGTGATGATGGTGGTGGTGGTTGTGGGAGTAGGGGTAGGGTGGTGGTTGTTTTTAATTATTTGTTTTTAAAAAAACAAATTAAAAAAAAATAAACTAACATAATGGTTAGTTTAACCATGAGAGTTATAAGAAGAAAGGTTACATAATATAAGGGTACAATAAGAGGGCAAAAAAACGGGGTATTTCATGGAAAACACAATTTACAGGGATACCATGATCAATAATAATTACAAAAAAAAGTACTTATAATATGTTTTGGGTAATTTTAAACCATTTTTTGTTAACTTTAAATTAATGAAAACAATCTAATATAAGGTAACAATATGTTTGTGTAATTGTAACCATTTTTATAGTAACTTTAAATTAGAATGATTAAAGTAACTACAAAATGGTTAAAATACACAAAACATATTAAAGTTTATCTTATACTAGGTCGTTTTTCATTAATGTTAACGAAAACGTCTTACCAATACTATTAAAAGATTAACAAATCTCAAATATATTTAATTAAAGATATTTAATTTTCTTTTACGATATATTAAAATATTTTCATATATTAATGTTAGATATTCTATTACCACACATAATAACGAAATCTTTGTGAAATTGACTCATCATAAAAAATTAAAATATTTTAGACAACATAATAGAGTTTATCCATAGATAAGAAAGGCCTACCTCATAGAGTGGTATGAATTCCGCATGATTAGATAAAGTGGCACTCATTATTTGTCTTTGTTGATCCACATGAATGATATTGATGTTTCTCCATTACTACTATTACCATTACAATTGCCTCTCTTTTTTTTTGTGTGGTCCTCATAAGCATGCAATGCAATCAATCTTCTTCATATCATATCTAATATACAAGATCATGTGTTCCTCCAAAAAAATGAAATATTGTGGAAGAACTATTGTGTTGGATCAATATATATAAAAAAGCTATTTTCGGTGAAATTAATGTGTGGATGGAGAAATTCACTTAAAGGATTAGGTTTTTTATTAGGATAGACATTTTGTATGAGTAGAAAGATGTAAAATGTTATCGTGAAATTAAGATAATTTATGTACGAGTAGCATCTAAAAATGATACTAATATAAAAGGTGTGACATAAAATAAGACATTTAATCATGAGATAAATAGTATTAGAAAAATAAATAAAATGGAAGCAAATCCCTACATATCTTATTTATTTATTTATTATACAAATATAAGGACATTTTTTAAAGGGTTACAGATAGGGCATTTCAAGATTTTAGGGGAAACATGACTATGAAAAAAGATTTTTTTTTAAGCATTTATTGAGTTACGAAGGAACTATAAGATAATCTATATCCCAACCGATTCACAAACAAACAAACTATCTCTACTTAATCAATTCAACCTTTTTCTAAATAATGGAGTGCCCTAATAATAAGCAATCACATTACATGATACACCATTGCACTTAATCATCACTCTTTCAAATTTTATATACTCTGAGAAAAATAGATGAGTGATCAATATACAATATATCTTGACGAATATACAATCAAAAAATATTTAGGAACAAATTTATGTTCCAATCAGTTAGGAACTAGGTACATGAGTACATCCCCTAATACTAGTTTAACTAAGACAAAGATAATACTAGAGAAGCTAGCACTAATTCACGATTATTATTTTTTTATGTTTTTTTTTTAAAAAAATATCATTAATGAATCAAGAAAAACAAAATTAATTGACCCAAAAAAGAAGAATCAATTATGATTATTTTGATTTATTGAGGAGAGCTAGAAAGATCAGACAAATCAGCCAGAGATTCAAGTACAAGTCGCACGTCAGCAGTGTCATTCACAAAATATTGAGCTTTGCTTGGCTTTTGGCCTACAGTACAAGCAAACACTGAGGCGTTTGATGACAGAATGTCTCTTGAAGCTGCACTGTCCACTATCTCAAACATGTCTTCATCGGACCGGTCATCACCTATACACAGCACGAAATCAGCACGCTTCCCCTTCTCGGCCATTGATGTGAAGACTTTTTCAGCAACCATACCTTTGGTCACCCCCTGAGAGGAGAAGAACAGAGGAATTATTTCRGATAGTAATGTAAGGTAACCGTCACATAAAATTCACACAGATAAGAGAACGCGAAAAGGAGAAACGGACTGTCTGTGCAGAGAGGAAGAACAAGCCAGAGTTTCAAGCTTATATGAAGTAGATGTGTACCTGAGGTTTTACTTCAACAATGCTTTGACCCTTCTTCACGGCAACAGGTTCATTTGCTAGAACACTTTCGAGATGATCAAGCATCTCTTTGGCCTGTGCAGATCCAAAGTCTGGATCAGCATCTTGATGATGCCAAACAAGAGCACTCTCCTTAGATTCTATATATGAACCATCAGTTGCCTCTGTATACAATTTCATAACAGGCTCAGCAATCTGCTTCCACCCAAAATCAGAACCTTGGCCACAAGTTTCCCATTCCTCACTTTCAGGCCACCTAAAACACAAAAAACGATTAAAAGTCATGACACAGATTTATGTTACTTATAACAAGACAATCTTTGAAATCAAATACTATAGTGCTACATAACTTTACAAACCTATATTAGTTCACATACTAACTTGCCGACAGTATTYAGAAAAGAGAAGACCAAGTGCCGTAACCATAGACAAACCATATAGAATACTCATAACATAAAGAGGGAAAGCAGGGCTGTCTTCCTTTTCTACACTGGTTTACAATCCTCCCCGCTCCCATCACACACGTGTGGCAAAGTAATTTCAATTTCCCAAAAAATAATATGTTGTGCAGTGTAAACTAAGATAATTTGACACTACTTTTCCTCTGACATATACTTATCTGTATCAAACACAGTCCAACACAAATATGGCAGAATATACAAATTGTTATCGACAAACTTCAATCATCAAGAAGAAATGGTGAAAGAGTATAGGAAACTAAGAGGTCAAAATCACACTTGATATCAATCTTCAAATTTTTTACAGGAACAAGGAAATAAATCAACCTAAAATTTGTCACATTTGTTACTAGAATAAAATGTGGAATAGTCTTGGCAACTAGGATTAATTTTCACAAATGCTGTGCCCTGGTTCACCTTCATCTGATTAAAGACCCCTGTGTTTATAATTATACTATGCTCTTGAGGTGCTTAACACTGACATGTAATCATTTATTGTACCCGACAAGTATACTAACGTCTGAGTAACATAGRTTTTACAGCATAACAAACCAGAATTATTCTAGTACTCAATTGCCCCATGTATGTAAACTAAATTCTACATATCCTTGAGATTCCAGATCACTTTTACACTAACATGTCACCCCAAAACAAAAACTGGAAACTCCATAATCACCTCAACAAAAACATTCACCGTGCTATTAACATGCCATATACGGAGTGCTCAGTTAAATGCATATGTTACCAAGAGCAATTATAAATACTTAGAAACATCTGATATCCCTAGTATCAAACACCCACATCTTCTGATAGTAAACAAACCAAAATCATTCTTCATTTACCGTGCACTGTAAGATGTCAAAGAACATAATAGCCAACTAATTGATTCTCAAAAATTTTCATCCTAACCCCTTAAAAAAAACACACAATTACTCACAAACTTTACAATTACTTTAATCCATAATCTCTTTCACCCTCCTAAGTCATACAGAAGATTAAACGTTTATTGGCCATATGCTAACAGCAAGAAATAGTGGAATAGTGAAGTATAGATGGACACAGATCGGGAGTGCTATCATAAATTATTATGTGATATGCTTTATACTTTAAAAATAACAGTTTCCTGGCTTTTCACCTAATATTAACCATTCATATTCCTTWGAGCCATCCTGTTGCCAACTCCATATGATATATCACATGGGAGTAACAAAACATGTACACAAAGGCATTAAATCATGTTTCTATGAGTGTTTGTTACCGGGTTTAAGATGCATAAAAGCAGCTAAAAATAAACTAATATAATAGATCAATCAATCAATCAGAGCCTTATTCCCATAAGTGGGGTAACATAATAGATCAAAAATCACAAAAGGTAGGAACAAAACAAGGTCTGTCTCTTATACACATCTATCAATCAATCAATCAGAGCCTTATTCCCATAAGTGGGGTAACATAATAGATCAAAAATCACAAAAGGTAGGAACAAAACAAGGTCTCAAAGTCACACAGCCTGGTTAGCCAGCCTCGGTTTCATTGCAAATATATTCCCATAAGTGGGGTAACATAATAGATCAAAAATCACAAAAGGTAGGAACAAAACAAGGTCTTAAAGTCACACAGCCTGGTTAGCCAGCCTCGGTTTCAGTGCTAATGCTATCAACTAAGTAACTAACCATGTTCATATCAATGAGATTCAACTTAATTTCTAACTCCAAAATCTATCTTTTTTAAGTGCAAATGAAAGAAACAGAGGCAATATAGGAAAAGWAAAGAAGGCAAGAGATACGAAAAAAAAGACGAAAACCTCAAATAATAGCCATGCTCTGCAGCTATTCCAAGCTTCTTGCATGGTGAAAACCAATCACTCAGGCTATCTTTTCCTCTCCCGCTGACAATAAAAACTGTGTTCCTAGAATCAGCACATAGAGTCTTCAATATTGAGATAACCTCCGGACTTGGTGTCTTGATTAGGGAATTTTGGGGCATCAAAGTTCCATCATAGTCAAAAAGAATAGCCCTACTTTGTGAAACTTGGTATGCTGATGCAATAGCATCTATTGAGAGCTTCCTGAAGTTAGGATCCATTGACACAACCCTAAACCCAAAACCTAAACCGATACCCCAATATCTTCTCCTAAAGTGTTCAGAGCATGTCCTTTCCAAATCTTGCAAGAAACTTCTGGCCCAGTACGCCACATTATGAGTACTAACATATCGATAGTGTTTCTCATGTCGCAGTTGTTTCTCTGTCTCTCTCATGGATATAGCTGCATTCATGCCCTCYGCAGTCGCCTCGGTGTTCCAAGGATTCACCCGAATTGCTCCACTAAGAGATGGGGAGCACCCGATGAATTCTGAGATTACAATCATACTTTTGTTTGGACCAGGAGCATTAGAACTAGACTCCAAACCTGCTATCCCCTCTCTGCAGACTATGTACTCATATGGTGTAAGGTTCATTCCATCTCTTACGGCTGTGACAACAACACATTCTGCAATAGTGAAGTAAGCGATTCTTTCRGACACGGAAACTGGCCTATGAATAAGAACCACGGGTTCATAGYCTGGCTTCCCATATTCTTTATTGATCCTCTGAGAGATTAACTCTAATTCAGACTGCATCACATCAATATTACTTCCTCTACTCCGCGCAGGGTTTACAATCTGAACCAGCACAGCCTTGCCCCGCCACTTTGGTTGTTGCTTCAGCATCTGCTCCATAGCAAGAAGCTTCAAATCAATTCCTTTGAATATATCCATATCATCAGCTCCAAGTAAAATGGTTTTCCCATCAAACTTCTGCCTGAGTTCAGCTATCTGCCTCTCCTGGTCTGAGAGCCTCATAGCCGACTCAATCCGACCCATGTGAATTCCCACAGGCATAATCTTTATGCCCACAGTTCTTCCATGATATTCTAACCCCAAATAACCCCTCTTTGACTCGTACTCTAAACCCAACATCCGGCTGCAGCATGAAAGAAAATGCCGGGCATAATCAAATGTATGGAAACCAATTAAATCAGCATTGAGTAAAGCTCTAATTATCTCCTCTCGGACAGGGAGTGAACGATAAATCTCAGATGAAGGGAACGGGCTGTGAAGAAAAAACCCCATTTTTAATCGATTAAAACGCCTTCTCAAAAAGGAGGGCATTGCCATCAAATGATAATCATGTATCCAAATAAAGTCATCATCAGGGTTTAGCACCTCAATGACCTTTTGTGCAAACAATCTGTTTACAGACACATAGTCCTCCCACAACGATCGATCAAAACGCCCTCCATGTCCTGCTGAAAAGGGCAGCATGTAATGGAAAAGTGGCCACAATTGCTGCTTGCAAAACCCATTGTAATACCTATCCAAAATTCCTGGTTCAATGAAAGTAGGAACACATTTAAAGCTATTATAAAGAATCTGTGACACATGATCTTGTTCACTAATATCTACATTTTCCCTTAGTGAACCAACATAGATCACTTCCATGTCATCTGGTAAACCATCCTTAAGCTGTAAGAGCAACGAATCATCATCCCAACTAAAAATCCATCCTTTACCATCCACACCCCTGTTTGCAATTATTGGCAATGTATTCCCTACAATGATCATCCTGTCTTGAACAATGGTAGACGGATTATCCGACGACACACTCCGAGCCTGCTCATGTTCAAGCTCAAACACATTGCCTGGTACTGTCATTATTCTAGGCAGTCGCTTTTTTTCCAACTTCATCGTCGGAAAATCCCCCGTTAGTAAGTCTAACAAATTTGCATATGATTTGGACATCATTATTCCTCACTTACACAATCAATCCCCTCAAATATATATATACACACTTGCTGTAAACTTATTCTCCTTCTTCAGGAACAAATTCCCACAAAATCTGCATCAAGTTAACCACATTATTCACACTACTTTAGCAAAACAAATGAGAATTGACAAAACAAATGACAATCTATAACACCCATCACAAGAGTCAAAGTCCATACATTAGACATTACCCAATTCAATTACAAATAAACCCAAAATTGATCAATTAAAAAAAAAAACAAATTACCCAATAAAATTGCAAACTTGAATTGGTCCAACATAAACAAACATGAACAAATTAGATCTAAAAGTTCAAAACTGAAATCACCCACAACATAATACTCAATAAAATCATGGATAATTAAAAAAAAAATCAAATATGAAAAAACAAACCTCTGCAATCGCAATGGCTAATGAAAAAAAGCGCAAAAATGGGATCTTTACAAGAATAGCCAGAAGGGTAAAAATTCTTGTTAAACAACTATAAAATCTAGGGTTTTGTTCTTTTGTTTAAAATTTTTCAAATTTTTTTGATAAAAAAAACTCTAGTTTTTATTTTCTGTGTGCTTTATGTGCAAAACAGCAAAGTTTTGGTCCCTGAATATTCAGGGAATAAAAATGGTTTATAATTTTCCAAATTGTGTAACGCCCATAATAATAATAATAATAATAATAATAATAATTAATGGAAAATTGAGGGTGGAAGGAAGGAATTATATTTATTTCCAAAAAATAAAGAAACGTGGGAACAAATAAGGAAAGATGGAAGCAATTAGTGAGCTGTCAAACATGGTAACGTCACCAAACTGTTGATATGGTCGTAAATACTCCAATAATAATACATACATGATACATCATACATACAAGTACGATCTTGGTAACGGACACCCCATGACGTTATATAACCACTAGATATCATCTCTAAAATCTTACTATTAATCTTAGAAATACATGTGAAATTCATTTGTAGGTATTYATTTTTAATTACTCRGTATTTTATTTAACGTTTGAAGGGTGCTCGTTAGCTTTTATTATGATCAATAATGATGAGGGCGGTTGGTGGGTTTTGATTGGATAAAATAATAAAGGGAAGGGGGGGATGACGTGGGGAAAGTAGTTTGGGCTCCAAAAAAGTTTGAGGGAGGAAGAAGGAAAGATAAAAAGGTGGTGGATAAGGTAATGAAAAAAGACAGCTAAGGATGACGCGGTATTTGATGGTATGAGTCCGAGTTGTGTAGAGAGGAGAGGAGAGGAGCTGAGGAGAGGAGAGCTCTGACTCACTTGTGCGTTGTTTTTCTTACATGATAGGCTTGCGGCTTGCCTTCTTCACACTCTATCCACCCCATGCTTTTTGTCTCACGGTTTTCTTATTTTGTCAAACCCACCTACAGTTAGCTAACCACTACTCATTCCATCTCAACTTTATTGCAACCTATATATATCTACCACTAGATCATTAGCCTTGTTTGTTTTTTTTTAAATAAAAAATTAGAGAAAACATTACAGTTTCCAACTAAGGCTCCGTTTGTTTTGAAGGAAAACAATTTTCATGAAAAATCATTTTCTAGGGAAAACAATTTTCATGGAAAATCATTTTCTAGGAATAAAGTTTTCCTTTGTTTGTTTGATTGGAAGAAAACTCATGAAGGAAATGAAAAATTTACTTCGTAATAGAAATGAAGGAAGGGTGGAGGAATGAAGAAGGGAGATGTAAGAAGTGGGGAGGAAATTGTGGCATTCCTTCTCTACAAAAGGAAAATGATTTTCCTTTTCCAAAGTGACATTTTCTTCTTTGAGGAAAATGATTTTCCACCTCTTTACAATACAAACAAAGGAAAACTAAACGAGGGAGGAAAATAATTTTCCGGGAAAATGTTTTCCGTCAAAACAAACGAAGCCTAAATACTTTTCCCTTTTTTATAATAACAACTTTGGTTTACAAGCTTAAATCTCTTCCTTAAAATACGTATTAAAATCAAAGTTGGTGTTAAAAACAAACGGAAAAAGTAAAGTACTTCCTCCGTTTCAATTTACTCGCAACTTTGTAGAGAGTGCAGACTCCTATGCGAAATTTGTTAATTGTGCTTATGGGATGGAAATTACAATCTTGCCCTTACTAACTAAAGGGGAGTAAGAGCATACTACCCACCAACCACCATGCTACTACCCAATGCCAACCACCGTCACTACCCAAAAGTTGCCGCAAATCGCCACCACAATTCAACTCGTCACCACCACCAGACAAATCTCCGCCACCACTCAACTCGCCACCGCTGCCATTCAACTTGTGACCCAAATCAAACACCCAAATCACAACCCACCACTGAAATTGCACCCAAATTGAGATTTTTGAACACCTTTCAAACAATTTAGAACAAATTTCGAACAACTTCGAGCCAGTTTCGAGATTTCTGGGTAAATGATTTAGGGTTTGTAAATAGGGGATCTAGGGTTGTGCGAAAGAGATTCGATATATTGAGGGGAATCGCGAGGTAGGTATTTTATGGGTTCGTTCRAGGTAGTGCTTGTGGATTGAGGATTGTGCGAGGTTGTTTCTAGGTTCGTGCGAAGTGGGTGAGGGTGCGTTGAGGGCTGTGCGAGGTGGTACGAGGTTGTACAAGGGGGGTGAGGAGGTGGTACGGTGCGAGGGGGTTTGAGGAGGTGAGGGGTGGTTTGAGTTGTACAATTTTGGGCTGAGGAGGTGATGCGAAGAGGTGCAAGGTGGTCTGAGGTGGGTGGTGGTGATGAAGGGGGTGGTGGGAGATCTTAATTATTAACTTTGATTAAGATAAACTAGCTTTTTATATGCACACGATGCGTGCATTGACATTTTAATACTAATAATAATGTTGGAAATAATTCAATATTCTTCGCAAAATTTAAATACAAATACATTCAAATTATTAAAAACAAAAATAAATAAAGAGAAAATAATGCTAAAAAAAATGAAGGTTTTAGGGAATAACAAAAAAAGAAAAGAATTAAAAAGATAACAAATATTGATCAAATTGATTGTAAACAACAACAACAACCACGCACAATAATAATATTCCGTAATACGTATGATGATGATGATGATGATGATGATGATGATGATGATGATGATGATGATGATGATGATGATGATGATGATGATGATGATGATGATGATGATGATAGTTTTTGACTGTATCTCTATCTTATTTATTGTTATGGTCCTGTACGAAAGTTTAGCATGAGACTATATTGTAAATTTAAATGTTACGTTAATTAAATAATTAAATAGCGTTCTTACAAAGGAGATTAAATTATGAGAAAATCATCAAATAGGTGTTTGATTAATAATTTTGGATTAATTTAATAAGAAATAACAATACTCGTATTTCATAAATTATGAAAACATATATGACAAAGGAATTACATAAAACGTTTTTTTTGTGTTGAAGTTTTTTTCAAATATATTATTCATTCAATTTGAATAAAATTCTACTTTTTTCTAAAAATAAATAAAATAACATAATATTAGTAAAATTAAATACTTCTTCCGTTTCATTACTAAACAACTTTACTATTAGGGAAATATCATATTACACAACTTTCATTTACTTTCCATTTTTGGCAAACTTTTTTAAATGAAATACAAAAATACCCTTACTATAAAAACTCTAATCATGATTAAACTACCTCTTAAACAAAATTTATAATGTAATCTCTATTAATAAAGTGAAGGGGCAATGGTGTCCCCATCAAATGTCTAATATACCCTTTCAATGTATTGTTTATTACTAATTTCAATCAATTAATTTCAATCAAAATGTCATTGATTCATTTAGTTTCTTAAAAAGGTTATTTACATTTATCACTAATTTCAATCAAATAATCTCATAATTGATTCATTAATGTATGGTCAAACATATACTACTGATCATGTTCCATAATTAGCTTCTGATTGATTCAATCAATCAATTCACATATTCCCTAAATACATTTAATTAATTGAGAAATATTTATTTATGTCAATTTTCTCATTCATATATAATGAATTGTGATACGAGTACTCTATATTACAAATATATACCTCATCATCTTACTCACTTGAAGGGTGTATAAAAACACCAAAAATTCTCATTTTATATACTCCGTACGAAGTACTCTATCTAATCTCTCTTTTTTCTTATATTTTTCTCAAAATTTTAGTTTGTAACTATAAAAAACCTTCAGAATCTTCTTTAATTATAAACACACTTTAATAATCTCATTAGAAAAAACTTCCATGATCAATGTATGTTTAGCTTATTCTTTATATCCATCATTTTAGTTTCAAATTTTGTAATCCTTTTCAATATAAAAATCATTTTTACGCGCGGTTTGTAAATGTGGCACTTTTATGGTATTAAAATGTTTATGTATATGTGTGTGTATGTACATATGTACGGTACATAGTTATATTATATATATTATATTATTATTATTATTATTATTATATTATATTATT
>SNQN01002509.1:18493-31061 GCA_008642245.1 Bassia scoparia | reverse complement strand
CCTCGAGATATCTAGATAAGGGGGGCAGAAATGGGTGGTGAATTAACAGACCATTGTCCATGTATGTTGATGATGCTCACTTTCCTAGTGGGGCAAGAGGAATTCTTCTCTGCAAAAGTGAATTGTCTTATGACAATATGGATGTTGACTTTCAAGGCCATACAAAGAAGAGTAGAGCAGATTTGAAGGATGGGAATGTGGAGTTGGATACTAATTTTAGAAGCGTGGCGGGCCCCACAAATAGGGCTCTTCGAGAGCAATGAGTAAGATTTTATGTTGGAATTGTCGGGGGTTGGGGAGTCCCCGTGCAATCAATGCCCTTAAGAGGATTATCACTCTTGAGTCTCCTCAAATAGTTTTCCTTTCAGAAACAAAGTTAAAAGCATGGGAGATGGAGAATGTGAAATATAAAGCTCGTTTTCAGAATATTGTTGCAGTTAGTTGTAATGGAGAGGGGCGTAGTAGGAGTGGAGGGGTGGCAATTTTATGGAGGAATGTGGTTGAGGTTGCAGTGCAATCATGTTCTGTTGATCTTGTTGATATGATAGTTGGAGGGGTTGGGAGTATACAGTGGCGTTTTACTGGTGTTTATGGGCACCCCGAGGACCAAAATAAGCATAAAACATGTATGCTGTTACGAGCTTTAAAAAATGAGAATGATTTGCCATGGGTTTGCGGAGGTGATTTTAACTTGATGCTTTACTCTTCCGAGAAGAAGGGGGTGGTCCTTTTGATAAACATAGTGCGATTCTTTTCCGAGAGGCTCTTRAGGATTGTGGTTTGTATGATTTGGGGTTTGTTGGACTAGAGTATACATGGAACAACAATCAACATGGGGATAACAATTTGCAGGAGAGGCTCGAAAGGTTTGTGGCTAGCAATGAGTGGAGGCATATTTTTGCTGCTTCTTTTGTGTCTCATTTGACGAGGAGAAAGTCGGACCATCTTGCTATTTTGTTGCACATTAACACTCAGCCTTGTTCTAAGAAGGATACGGAGAAAGTTCGATTGTTTCGTTTTGAAGAATTATGGTTACGGGACGTTGAATGCGGGGAGTTGATTGAGGCGTCGTGGCATCATAGGGTTGATGTGAAAGGTAATTTGGAGGTCTTAGATAGCTGCAGAAGTGGGGAAGAGGAAAGTATGGGAACATCTCGATAGAACTTAAGGATTGCCGGAATAAAATGAATGATCTAATGAAGGCTGAGCCAACGGAGGAGGTAATCAATCAAATGAAGGCTCTTGATTTGCATATGGATGAGTTAGAAGAACGCGAGGAGACATGTTGGAAGCAAAGGAGTCGTCAAGGATGGCTACAAGGAGGAGATAAGAATACAAAATTTTTTCATGCCAAAGCTAGCCAACGGAGAGACCGGAATAATATAGATGAAGCTGGTAATTCTTATAAGGAGGAGAGTGATATTATGGAGGTTTTTGTAAAGTTTTTTGAGGATTTATTTACTTCAGGTGATCAAGTGGATGTAGAACTGGTGATCGATAAAGTGGGGAAGAAGMTCAATGCCGAGATGACTTCATAACTTGCTGCRCAGTTCACTGGAGAGGAGGTCCGTACGGCGATCTTTCAAAYGAACCCCTCAAAGGCTCAGGGACCCGACGGTATGTCTGCCATGTTTTTTCAAAATTACTGGARTATTRTTRGGAATGATATCATTAAGTTAGTCTTAAAGATTTTGAATAATAATGCTGGTATCGAGGCTTATAATCATACGCACATTGTGTTGATTCCTAAGAAGAAGGCATGTGTGAGTCCAAAGGATTTCCGCCCTATTAGTTTATGCAATGTAGTCTACAAAATTGTGACGAAAGTGTTAGCTAATAGGATGAAATTGATTTTGCCTTCTATAATTAGTGAAAATCAAAGCGGGTTTGTCCCCGGTAGGTTGATAACTGATAATGTTTTAATTGCGTATGAGTGCTTTCATTACCTTCGAAAGAAAAGGAAGGGGAAAAAAGGAGATATGGCTTTGAAACTTGATATGAGTAAGGCCTATGATAGGGTTGAATGGCCCTTTTTGAGGAGTATGATGATGAAGAWGGAATTCCCGCAACACTTTGTTGATGTTGTCATGAAATGTGTGTCTTCAKCGTCTTTCTCTATTTTAGTAAATGGCCAACCGTCGAGGTCATTCAAATCAAGCAGGGGATTATGTCAAGGGGATCTTTTATCCCCGTTCTTGTTTGTGCTTTGTGTTGAAGGCCTATCTTCTCTTCTTAAGGAGGCGGAAGGGAGGAAATTAATTTATGTTAAGATTGGTAAAAAGGTGGAGCCTATAACTCATCTGCTATTTGCGGATGACAACTTGCTTTTTGTTAGAGCCACTGAGGAGGAAGTTGATAATATGATGGATGTTCTTGCTACTTATGAGGCTGCTTCGGGACAAAAGTTGAACATGGATATATCGGTCGTTTCTTTTAGCCGAAACATTGAGCATGAGAAGAAACAATTGCTTCTAGAGAAGTTGAAGTTTAAGGCCATTGACCACCAAGATAGCTATTTGGGGCTTCCTACTTATATGGGGAGTTCTAAAAAAGCAGTTTTCCAAATTGTTCAAGAGCGTGTCTAGAAGAAGCTCAAAGGGTAGAAAGTGCATTTTCTATCACAAGCTGAAAGGGAGGTTTTGTTAAAGGCGGTAGCTCAGGCTATTCCCATGCAAACAATGCAATAATGTTTTAAACTCCCTTTAGGTATCGTTTTGGAGATTGAAAAAATGTGTCGTAGCTTCTTTTGGGGCCAAAAATTTGATGAAAAGAAGATTGCTTGGGTTTCTTGGGCAAATATGTGTTTATTAAAGAATAATGGAGGGATGGGCCTTAGAGATATGGAGTGTTTTAATTTGGCTCTATAGCAAAACAGGGATGACGAATTTTGACAGAATTGAAGAAATCTCTTTTATGGCTCGTGTTCTCAAGAATAAATATTTCCCATCCTCGTCTTTCTTGGAAGCTAAAATTTCTTCTGCARCGAGCTACACTTGGCGATYGATTTTAAAGGCTCRTGATGTCCTTCGGAAAGGAGTGTATAGAGTAATAGGGGATGGTTRTTCTACTCRAATTTTTGAAGATCCATGGCTGCTAGGTAYTGGAACGAATGGGGTTCTAGGGGACAGAAGTAATGTGAGAAATGATGTATACTGGGTGGCRAATTTAATTGATAATGGGCATTGGAATATGGACAAAGCATGTGATGTGTTAAACRAATGGGAGATTGAATGCCTGCAGAGGATTTATCTTCCAAATTTTCCTCATCAGGATTGCTGGACATGGAAATTCTCAAAGAATGGTTTTTTCTCCGTCAAAAGTGCATATCATACGGCGATGAATCTTAAAAAGYAAGGATATTCTTCCACCTCAAGTCATGTCAAGGATGCAATTYGGAATGATATTTGGAGTCTCGACACTCCTCCAAAGATTAGACACTTTGCGTGGMGAGCTTTGAAAAATGTTGTTCCTGTAGGTACTGCTYTAGTACGGAGAGGTATGATAGTGGATTCTATCTGTCCGCRGTGTGGGGAAGGATGTGAAGATGTGTTTCATTTACTGGTTAGCTGCCCAGAAGCCTCAAAACTATGGTATGTGTCTCCCTTAAGATTGAATGTTCATATTTTTGAGGGYAATAACTTTTGGGATTGGATTATGTTCTTGCGTAGTAAGTTTAAGGACAAGGATTGGTGGTGTTTATTTTGGACTCTTTGTTTGGCGATTTGGTTGGGACGTAATGATTGGGTGTTTAACAGAGGTCTATGAAGTGTGTTGAAGGAATAAAGCTTTGAGTTTAAGAGGATTATAGATGCTCTAATGTATAACAAACAGGTTAACTCTGGTTTCAGAAAAACTTTTTTTCTTTTCTGGGCAAGAACATGTGTTTCCTCCCCGAGGCTTTGCTAAGCTGAACACGGACGCATTTATGGGAAATGATCGGTTTTGGGAGGGGGGGAGGGTTGGTAGTGCAGGGACTAGTGGACGACTGAATTGTGTTACGCTCTTTATCTAAATGCTTTGAGTCTATAACCGTGAGTCTCAGGTATTTGGCTTGTTTAGGAAGATATAGCTTATTTATGTTCTTTGTGCTAAGATGTTCGTCTCAAATTGTTAACGAAAGTGAATACTCCCTGCGCTCATTGTATATACTAAAGAGGGGTTTATCAATAGTACTGGCTTGCATGTATGGTGGAGAGGCCCTTGTGATGTATTATGTTTAGTTAACGCTGATTTGTTATGCGAATAAATTAAGAGGTTTCCTGTTCAAAAACATAATTATTTTTCAATTAAAAAAATTACACTTATAATATACAAAATCCGTAAATAATATAAACTCAATTACTCATTCCTTGCTTGAATTGTAACTCTAAAAAACGCAACATTCTACCATATTGACAGAAAAACTAACAAAAATCTAGAAAAAAATGAAAATGAAAATAAAAAATATCAAAATAAACATTAAATTCCAGACAATAAAATTATAAATTGTAGACACCTGAAATGATATCTCCAAATGATTTAATCTCGTATGAAATATACGCGGTCTCGCGTTTGTGGACTCAAGAAAGATGCTTTGAACTCATGAAAGTTTGGAATAGTGAGGTCGTACTCTGAATTATTGAGCAAAGGTACTTAAAGGAACACAGTATTTTTTTCGTGTTTCTCAATGACCAAAGGTTTCTGCAAAGGTTTCACAACAGTTAGCGGCGATCTGTGTTTTTTGTTTTCATCATGTGCGTACATTTTTCTGAATCACGCCAATATTTTCAAATATTTTTCTATTTTTCTATGATTTTCTATGATTTTGCAAATGATTTTAGAATAGCAGAATACGCAGAAAACTACGGAATATTAAAAAATACCCGGGAAATACGTGGAACCTTCTAGAAATCCTAGAAATCCTTGCTTGGAGCAAAGGAGATTCTAGGTGCGTCGAATAAGGGAAATCACGAATAAATACGGAGGAATCGAATATATCGAGTTTTTTGGAAAAATATTATCACCATCTAATACCGGGAGCGTATATACGACTCTAGATGAAGCGTATAGTCATCGGAGGATATCCTCATTCTGAAAGCGTATTACGCTCTAACCTTGCTACACGAATATTGCCAAAAATCATGCAAGCTTGAAGCGTAATATACGTGCTGAAATCGAGCGTATAGACGCTCCTCACCTGGTCATATACGCTCATCCCAGCGTAATATACCGCAGGGTTTTTTATTCTGCCTACGATTTCGCTCGTCTCTATAAATACTCCCTGCCTTGTCAGTTCGAGACAGCTTAACTACCACAATTCACGACTCGAACTTCACAATTTTCACAAACTCAAGTCACAAAATATCTATAACTCTCAAACACTCAAAACAATCAAAACACATTCGATTTCAATTCAAACATCGATTCTCCTTCGAAATCAACAACGAAATATATAATCTAGAATTACTCACACATCTTCTTATCACTCTTTTTCATTCCTTTTGTCTCTTTAATTCTGATTAATCGTTATTTATTTTAATCCAATTAAAGCAATGTGAAACTCACCACTTATCGTTCATGTAAATATATTTTTTTCGTATTTCCATTGTTTTCCATGGTTTTTGGCTTCATTTATTATCTTTATTTGTCAATTACTAACGCGTATTGCTCTGTCTCAATAGCAATTCACGTCGAAGGCACGATTCCCTTTTGATTTATTTCTCTTTCTAGACGATTTGATGTTTCAGTGACAGGTGAGCAAGGGCGCACAGTACTATTTTATGCCTTACTAACCATTTGTTTTCATGTATCTATGTATAGTATATTCAATTCCACTGTATATATGCTTAAACAAGACCGAATTTAATCGTTTTCACATTAAAGTCAATAATGCATGGAGCACCGTTTATTTTTTTTCTAAGAGCCTTATTAACCTTTGTTACATCAAGTGACCGACCATAGTCCATTGTAGAAGTTGGTTTGTTTCATATAGCAAACAGCTAGTAATCAATGCATTCAAAGTCAAAATCAATAGGCTCTTTTAATTCAATTCGTTATGATTTATGGAACTACAATGATGGACGCAGTAAGGCCTACATTCGCGAATTGGTTACAGATCGAGTTCGTACCATGTCCCGACACCACGACTGAGTTACTATTGGACGTGGGCCATTAATTTGGCACACATGTTTCGGCGTCCCGTGAATAACCTTATATAGTCACGGTGCAGGATACCCCTCATGATCTACACACCACAACGCATTCACTATGCGGAGTATCCATGGTCTCAACTCCATGAACTGAAGCTTAGGTCACGCCCCCTAAGCGGGCAAGCCCCTACCATAAATATACACAAACAAATTCCACAACATTGTTAGGAAAATATGACCTTTAAATAATAATAAAAATAGGATTTAAAACTGAAAAAGGTTTTAAAAAAATTAAAATTCTGACTAGACAAGTAAATCAAACTCAGAAATTACTCAAAAAGAGGAAGAAAAAACTAAAATCAATATTAAAATAAAACTAATGACAAAAACAAAAAAAAAGCAAAATAAACCTAGAACATAAATCGAAAATTTATTTTCAAAAAAAAAAGAAAAAAACAAAAAATACAAAATTCGAAACAATAATGAAATTCAAAAGAAAAATTTAAAAATTAAAAAAGAAAATGAAAATATGAGATAAAAATTCAACAAAAATCAGTTATAACAAATAACTTCATTGAAAATCAAAGGACTTCAATACTTCGACGAAAAAACGCCAAAAAAGAGATTAAATTGAAAAACCAAAAACACAGGAAAACAAAAAAAAAAAATAATTGAACCCTAGATCTATTAATCGTGTTGCTTAAAAGGAGGTGCTGAGAAAGGTGAGACAACCCAGAAAAGGGAGACTGTGGTGAGATAATTAGAGTTGTCAGTTCAGTTAGCTCAGTCAGTTCTGGTTAAACCATAACAGTTTAGTTATAATTCAGTTCAGTTGATTTCAGTTCAATGTGTAAACAGTTCAGTTAACAATTATTTCAGTTCATTTTAGCCCAATTTTTTTCAATTTTAGTTTCAGTTAGAGTTGGCAATGGATTCTGGACCCGCTCCGGATCCGCGGATCCGTATCCGTTTTTACGGATATGGATCCTAAATTTTTGGACCCTACGGATCCGGGTCGGATACGGATCCTGACCAGAAAAACGGATACGGATCCGGATATAATAATAGGATCCGTATCCGGATCCGTTTACCCGTTTTTTAATAATACATATATGTTTTGTTTCCTTTGTTGACTTGTAGTGTGTACTTTGTTATATTTTTACTTGTAATTGTTGAACTTTGTGGACTTGTAGTGTGTACTTTGTTTGTTTTCTAAGTATTGACCCAAATAAACTTTATCGAAGGCTTGAATTTATTAAAAGCTGTTTTGACAATTTCAAATAGGCGAAATTTTGCAATTATTCGTAGGATTCGTTTTAGATCCGTTTAAGATCCGTATCCGTAACATCCGTCAGATATGGATATGGATCCTAAGAAAAAATATCCGACGGATACGGATCGGATCTGAATCCTTCTCTCAAAAACGGATCTGGATCTGGATCCAGTAGGATCCGGTCCAGATCCTATCCGTTGCCATCACTAGTTTCAGTTCAGTTTTCGTTTATTTCAGTTTGAACTTAATTTGTTCATTTCAGTTTCAGTTTATTTCAGTTTGAATTTAATCGGTTCATTTCAATTTCAATTTATTTCAGTTTGAACCATAGTAGTTTGACGTCTATGATAAAAAAAAATCGTTTCTTAACGGTTAATTTCAGTTGAAAGCAAAAATACATGTTAACTATTTATATATAAAATTAATCGCTTTTGGTTTGATTAACTATTTGCCTATAACATACATGGGATGAAGGGTGGTCTATAACACAAATCTGTAATAAAAATAAAGGTAAACTAAATATAAAGTACAATATGTGTGTAAAAAAATTCAAGTGGGGCAACAAAATCAGGTCTAAACTATGTTAATCTAGATATGTCTATGTAAATACTATGGAAGTCTATCTCAAATAAGGTAAGTCTATGTCAATTATATGTAAGTCGCATGTGTTATAGACCATTCTTATCCCATTCATGTTATACAACCATCACTATGTCACTAAAATATAAGTCTATATAAATATTAACTAAGTCTATGTCAATTATATATAAGTCTATGTAAATATTAAGTAAGTCTATGTCAATTATATAAAAGTCTATGTAAATATTAAGTAAGTTTATGTCAATTATATTTCATATCTCCACAAATTAAATTAATATAAAACTTTAGTAAATGTATAATTGATTGATGCATTATTACAAATTAAGAGCTAGTAATTTATAAGAAATATTTTTGGTTATTGGTTAAGTTTCAGTTCAGGTTCAATTCCAATTCAGTTAAGTTTAAGTTCAGTTGAATATCAATTCAATTATTTGACCAACCTTTTCGGTTCTAAGCAATTAATTTCAGTTTTAGTTTGTTTCAGTTCAGTTTCAGTTTGTTTAGTTCAGTTGTAGTTCAGTTTCAGTTTGCATCAGTTTAGTTTATTCAGTTCGGTTTCCTATCAGTTTTCAGTTAACATTTCAGTTTCTATAAATTCTAACCAAACTGACATCTCTAGAGATAATGGCATAATCCCCCAAAAAAATCAAAATCCCCCCTGAAAAAAAATGAAAACCCTAATATTATAACCTAGAAAACGAGATCTTTTTTTAACGAAAGAAAACGAGATCTTTACAAAAAAATTAGGTAAACATGAAAAACCCACCAAACAAATCAAAAAAACCTAGAAAATCTTAGATCTAAACAAAAATCAAACAAAAACTTTAACACAAAAATTGCAAACCATTTAAGTGGTTGCGGGTGTAGGAGGTGGTCGCAGCTGCCGCATTGCTCGTGGTGGTCGCAGGGCTGGCGACACGTTGCTCATCGGACAAGTGGGGATAACTCCAATTGTGAGACTCAAAAAATCAAATCTCAATAAATAGTAAACAAGAGGAGAGAATCTGAGTTTAGAGTTTGAGAGGAGAGAAGGATAGAAAGAGATGAGATAAATGAGGGAGGAAAGTGAGATGAGAGGATAATGTGAATTTGAGAAGAGAGAGAAATAGTATGAGATGAGAGAAAGAGCGAGGTAGATATGAGGAAAGAGAATGAGGTAGATAAAGTATGAGAGGAATGAGTGGTAAAGATAATATGCTTAGGTACTTAGGTGGACTTTGAGAATCGCATAATTTTTTTTTTTTGTAAAATAAATTTACAAACCGTCTAAGGCGGTCGGTAAAATCAAAGTGGAAAAAACTACGATATTTAAGGATTTGTCGACCGCTAGCAGTCGATAAATCAAGTAATTACCGACCGTCTTGAGGTTTAGTCGGTATTTATCGATCGTCACCGACCGTCAAAATGGTCGGTAACTTTTTACTAACTATCACCAATCGAGTGTGTGGTCAATGATTTGTTCAACGGTGGTGTCGGTTGGCAATTACTGTCTTGTAGGCGTGTGCCCTTATCGGGCCTTGTCCTACGTCGATTTCATTCGTGAACTTGAGCCACAGATCCCGCACGTGAGTGCGTTGGGGGAGTGTTGTCGAGTGGGGAATCGTCACCGTGTCTATTCAGGTTAATCACGGACGCCCGAAACATTGGTGCCAATTTAATGGCCCCACTTTCAGATCCTGTAACCAAATCACGGGTTCGGGGACATGGTACGGGAAGAATCTTTGACTCAATTCGCCCGCATGTAGCGGCCTCTGCTCGGTCTCATTGTAATTCCATTCGATCAAATCCATTGAATACACAACAACTTAGCAATTTTATCCTTAGGAAACGCTCTAGCCTTAGAAATCTATTAAGAGAGTGAGTTTTTATCATGCACATATCACTACCTAGCCTAATTGTTGCGACCACTTTAAATTAATCAAATTAATAAGGTGCTTAAAATCCGTTTGTCCATGATTTATCTGAATTTAATGTGATTCAACAATTTCTGATCTTGTTTAAGCAATCAAAAAGTGTCTCATGCATAAACAATGACATTAATATATGTGCGATGATGATCAATATGCAACAATAGAAACTTAAATATATAAATTAAATCGAACTTACCATGTATCGCTATCAACACAAAAGAAAACAAAGGTTAGTATATCAAAGATTTGCTTCCAATTGAATCGCTTATCACAACAAAGAGATAGAGTTAGATTGAATAGCCTCATAAATTTGCACCTAGATTCGCAAAGAAACGACTCCGAAAGTTGCGACGGACTTGAGAACTTTAGATGTGGTGAGTGATTTGTGTTTTTGTGATTGATTTGTGTGTGAGAGAGATTTTCGAGAGCTTTGAATTGCACTTCGTATAATGATTTTCGTTTTAAGCACCGAGAGCATGTATTTATAAGCGTATGAGAACTAGATAGGAAAAATAGGGAATTATACATACGGAGCATGACTATATATACGCTCATCTTATACGGTCCTCAAGTCGTATATACGGTCATGTGGACCGTATATACAGATGAGGCTGACGTGGATTGCCACGTCAGCGATATGTGTGTTATTTTCCTATTTTTATCTATCTTTTATTAGGGAATTAATTTCCGTGTTTTTGCATCTAATTGCCATACGAATTAACCTTTGTCCACTTTTGGACTAACTTGGTGAACAAGATTAATTTAAAATATTTCGGATAATTCCCGAATTTATCTACGAATTTCTAAAATTATTTATTTTAGAAAATTATTTCGCAAACTTGTAAAAATCATAGAAAAATAAAAAAATAGTTAAAAATACTGGCGAAATAAGAAAAATGAGAAGAATAAGATGAAAATGAAAAATCTTAGAAAGGACCTTTATAAATAGCTCTAAAATATCATTTTTACTAAGAAAAATGCCCTAAGAATAGAAAATAGTTAAAATAAATATTTTCTGCCTATTATTGAGCTCTCGACATATGTTTACAAATTCAACTTTACCTCAACTTCTGCAAATGGGTTGTGATTTATGGATTTTTGTCGCGACTTTCGAATTCAAATCTATTTCAAGATGTCGTACTTTTCCTCATTGGATATTCAATATGGGGAGACACTTTTGGGTGTCTACAGAAGCCCCCACTTTGGCTAAGTCTGGAGAGAAGCTTGTTCTCGTAAGACAAAAGTCAAAGTATTYGATTCGGGACARAGGATAGCTYAAGACGTTCTKTGATCTCGAGTTATGCTTTTTCGTCGGTACMTGCAAAACAAAAGTTAGGGCCWKTTTACATTAGCTTATTTTCARTTCAGTTCAGTTCAGTTCTTAACCCAATTTCTCTCTCTCTCATAAAATATTCAATTTAGTTCAGTTYAGTTCAGTTCAGCTCYATTTAGTTCAGTTCAGTTCAGTTTAATTGATTTCAGTTAATRTAAACARGCCCTTAGTTTTACYTGTTATCGCACCCCATGCGATTGTATTCCCTCGGAAGCGCTTGGATCCTCGGRCGAWCTTTCTCCTTATGACTGACTTTGGTTTTTCAGGAGAAGAGATGTTGTAGAWGTATGAATCTCTTTSGATATGATAAGCATAAACCTCAAGAGATTTCCCTTCGGTTAGCATAAACTTYGGGGATGTGATTRGTGTGTGTGAATTTCCTTCGGTAAGCATAAACCTCYGGATATCCTCCCTTYGGCAAGCATAAGCCTCGGGGCGCCAATGATGTATGAAAATCTCCTTCGGTAAGCATAAACCTCCRGATAYCTCCCTTCGGCAAGCATAAGCCTCGGGGCRCAAATGATGTATGTGAATCTCCTTCAGTAAGCATAAACCTCCGGATATCTCCCTTMRGCAAGCATAAGYCTTGGGGAGCAAATGATGTGTGTGAATCTCCTTTGGTAAGCATAAACCTCCGGATATTCCCCTTCGACAAGCATAAGCCTAGGGGCGCYAATGATGTATGAAAATCTCCTTYGGTAAGAATAAAGCTCTAGATATCTCCCTTCGGCAAGCATAAGCCTTATGGCGCAAATGATGCATGAAAATCTCTTTTAGTAAGCATAAACCTCCGGATATCTCCCTTCAACAAGTATAAGCCTTGGGGCGCAAATGATGTATGTGAATCTCTTTTGGTAAGCATAAACGATATTCCCTTCGGCCACATAAGCTTTGGGGGCGTAAATGATTATGTGAATTCTCTCTCGTAAGCAATAAACTCTGGATATAAGACTTTTGGGCATAAATGATGTATGTGAATCTCCTTCGGTAAGCATAAACCTCAAGATATCTCCCTTCGACAAGCATAAGCCTTAGGGAGAAAATGATGTGTGTAAATCTTCTTCGGTAAGCATAAACCTCTGAATATCTCCCTTTGGAAAGCATAAGCCTTGGGGCGCAAATGATGAATCTCCTTTGGTAAGCATAAACCTCCGGAGATCTCCCTTCAGCAWACATAAGCTTCGGGGAAGATGATATGTGTGCAAATCTCTTTTGGTAATAWTATACCTCCAAAGACCTCCCTTCAGCAAGCATAAGCCTCGGGGAAGATGWGTGTATGTATGTCCTTCAGAAGTGCCTCATTCCTCAGGAAMCYTYCCYWMSG
>SNQN01002509.1:0-18223 GCA_008642245.1 Bassia scoparia | reverse complement strand
TTTTTTTTTTTGCAATGATGCGTATGCATGATGTATGTATGCATGATAGTGCTTATGAAGTGTGTCCAATGACAATATATGTAATGCAAGTTGTAGATATATACATTTGTCCCTATCCCAAGACGGTCAATGATAATACACTCCTTGCAACACACAATTCAAATTGAGAGAGCTTGGACCCTAACAGACCCTAAATAACACAAGTTCCCTTACACCGAGCACTTTTTCAAGCACTTAGCACCTCAAAAAAGATTTTTAATTTCAAACAATTTTAACTTATTTTTAAACATTTTTCTAAAAAATTTCAAAATTTTCTGGATTAATCTAAGTATTTTTGCAATTTTTTGGAGTTTCCGACAATTTATTAATTTTGTAATAATTAATTAAATTATCAATGCAGTTCCAAAAATTACGAAAGTTTAACACAAAATACTAAATTGCACAAGGAATATTTACATATTTCCCCATAATTTTTCGATTTGTGTACTAATATTTATGAAATTTCTTAAGCAAAACGCGTGACCGAGCGAAACGAAATGTCCAAAAGCTTCCGGAACCATCCTTGGCCGCGGCTTGTTCCCCAAGGGTGTCCACATTCATCCTCTGTCTTCCCTTGCAAGCCAAAGCTTCATACGATTACGAAATCGATTCTTTCAACAAAACACAATCGGCAATATAAACTATTTTAGGCAAGTTGAAGGAAAAGAAGCTGGGCGAGTAATCGCCCAGTTTCCTTCCTTTTTCAACTCTTGCCTATAATTAAAGGCCTCCTGGCTCATTTGTAAAGGACTTTTTCACAACTTTAGGACGTGCATACACTTGCTCTCTTTGCTTCTCTTTCGTCCAATACTCTCTCTCTCATTCATAAAAATTTCACTTATAAACACATTCAAACACAAAAACACAATAGATCTAAGGTTTGAAAAGGGTTCTAAAGATTCTGACAAGGGTTCTAGAGGGTCTAAAGCCTCGTTCTCGAACTCTAACACTATTTTGCATGCTTGGTTTAGATATTTGACTTTCTATGTCCTTTTGCATGTAACATTGAATAAAAGCTATTCGACATTCAAATTAAAAGTAACTTTATGGCAAAACCTTTATTTCCTCGCACGTGTGCTTGCATTCTTGTCTCACACCATTAACATGTCTTAAACAAGACCGATAAATTTCGTGTGTCACRCGTAATAAGATAACAATGGACAACCGGCATTAGGCTCCTGGAATATGGAATTAACAACACATGTCACAACAAACTAGACACTATATGCATATATTTCTGTTAAAACAACCCGCACGGTAACTTTGCATGCTTAGGGTTACCTCAGAAATATGTTTGTTGTTGTCTTTGGGACAATAAACTCGCAATAACCAAGTAGAGGCCGCTAGTTGCGCGAGATGGGGGGATTATGCACTACTTCGCGCTTATCCATGACCATTGGTGCACGACCAAACTATGGAGTCCTTCGCCTTGCTTTATGAAATTATAGGCAAGGCTTAAACCGGGTTCAGCAACTTTCCAAAAGAAGTGCGGTGGTGACTTCCTCTACTTGTTTCGCGTATAATTCACACAACTCCAAGCATACTCACACTATGAGAAGGCAAGAATTTAATTCTAGCAAAAAACCAAAGTCATCACCTGATTGTACACCCCGGAGCAGAGGGATCGGACTCAGTCCTGCCCGGTGACGCCCTGGCGCCCGTATAGTTTCTGGTGACTCCACTTGGGACTTCACTAAAGCTATTACTTTTAGTGATGTGTGGACAATACTCGAATTATGATGCGAATTCAACGTCCTTAAGACGACATGTGTTAGGCATCTTGCATTACGCAATACTTAGGTCGTTGGCACTGAGTATTTCTTTAGGCATCATGTCTCGTATAAGTGTGTTCTACACTTGAGACTAGAACAGGAGGGCTCGCTTCAGTTTGGCACTGGTGCACTACCTATGTAACCAACTCTTAAGCTTGATTCCCATCCCCACCATGATGCGCGATCGCGTGCACTACAGAGCCGTAATGATTTAGACCTCCATTAATCATCACAGCGGGCTGGATGTGTTAATTATCATTTTGAACCTAGTCATGGGACCCTCTTGGACACTTGGACTGACCCGTTCGAAAACGTAGCAACTAACTCTAGGTGGCTGGACTTTTATTTTTCTTTTGCATATACGGCTAATGCTAGTGTGACAACATTCTATGTGTTTTTAGACTAAGGACCCTAGCATTGCATACATAACAAACAAGTCATCGAGTCATGTAACAGTCCTCATAGAGAAGATGATCATTCCTTAGGCGTTGTAATGTCAATTTGGTTGTAAACTAGAATCATTAGTTGTTGCATCTTGTTGAGTCATACAATTGTAAACGGATGTCGGACCTTTAAAATAAAGAAGCAAAACAAAAAAAACATAGAAAAAAATTGGCAAAATAAAAAAAAATCGAAAAAAGTAAAAAATGAAAAAATAAAAGGCGCAAGGCAAATTTCCGACGTTCATGCACTTTTTACTTTTTGAGTCAGTCAATAGGAAAGGGAATGATCGCCCCTAAGGCATGCATTGCATAACAGGTCGAACCAAAATGGAACTTAACTTTTGGTCCAAATGCAAACAGGATAGGGCGAAGCTCGAACGCACTACTGGCTTAGGTTTGTAAGCGTGGGGCTTGTCTAGTTCGAGGTGAGCAACCAAACACTTCCACAGTTCCTAAGAGTCGAACCGTACAGTAGCCCGTTCCCAGGTTAAGGCCCTCTTCCAGTAGCTCAACAGAAACCGAAGAAACATCATCCTCCTCATCTCAACCAATGGGTGAAGAACATGACGCCATGGCCGAAATGCAAGCCACCATCCTGGCTTTGCAAACCAAGCTTGTTGCACTTGAGCAAGACAAGTCATCTGAGATTACTCTCAAGAACCTTGAAAAGTTGGTCCTGAAGCAACCAACAAGAATGCCTACTTTGAGACACCTGAACTCGAGGATATTTTAGCCAAAATCCCCAAGAAATTCTCTACTGCGGACTTGCCAAAGTTCAAGCGAATTGATGATCCTAGATTCCATCTAAAGGGTTTAGGGCTACCATGGCTATTAAGGAAATTGATGATGCATTATTCCCTAAGGTGTTTCCCATGTCTCTAGACCCAGTGTGCCAGAAGTAGTTCTTCTCACTCTCCGAGAAAGACATCGCTACTTGGAATGACATCACTAAAGCATTCATGGCAAGCCACCACAACAACATTTAGGTTTCTACCTCTCTTAGAGAACTTGAAATCATCAAGCAGGATTAAAAAGAAGGATTCACCGCCTACCTTGCTCGCTGGAAAGAGGTGGCCGCTCACTTGGTGAGTCCTCCGTCTGAAATGGAGTTGGTGAAGATCTTCATCAACAACTTGCACCCAAAATACCACAACCATCTTCGGTACTTGGACTTGGGAAGATTTGATAAGGACTACCGCATTGGCATTGACATTGAGGATGATCTTATCAAGGAAAACTCCAAGAACTAGGGGACCTACAACAAAAAGAATGATGCATCCAATTCTAAGGGTATGTCAAGCATCAATGTCGTCGAAGTTCCTAACAACAACTATGGCAATAACAACAACAATGGCAATGGCAATGGCAATGGTAGTGGCAACAACAACAACAATGGTAGGCCACACTTCTGTTGTAGGTGCACTTACACTCATCTTGGGATGACACAAACTCAAGCATTTGAAAGACTCTACTCTAGTCAAGGCTTGATCTCTTCCGACGAGAAAAGGTCTGCAGGATGCAATGCTAACAAATACTGCAAGTATCATCACGGCAATAGTCATGATCTCGAAGATTGCATCACTCTTAAAGACCTCTTGCAAGACATGGTCAACGATGGCAGGCTTCCTATCCCTCCAAGGGCTTAGAAGCCAAACACTTAAATAAGCCCTTTGGGTGTACTCATGCTCGAAGAAGGGGAAATTACCTTTGACCCCTCGGCCCTTATCACTCCTACCACGGTCGCACTAACCGCAGGACCTCTCAGCATCATGCAAGCTCAAGAAACTTCTTTAGAGGAAGAAGCAGATAAGTCCGCCAACATCAGCATGACATAAGACGACCTCCTGAGGTTTTGCTCCATGGAATCTCGGAGTGGTGTAACATTAAGTCTCTCGCTAGAGGCAAGTACCTTAGCCGTAAATGGAGGAAAGAAATAGCTGAATTTGCTTGGAGTGCTGACTTCCTCAAAATCTATGACTGGTGGAGAGAAAACGACCTTTTCCTTGATTCAGCCATTTCCACTGCACCAAAATTTTGGTTGATGCAGTTCACTGGTTCAGAGCTCCTAAAGGATTCGTCCCCGGCATGCACTATGCTTACCAAGAAGAAGTAGCTCGAAAACCGCAAGCCATGAAGATAACTACTCCAAGAGGCAAGGTCATCAAGTGCGCCATGGGCGAAGGACCAATGTTCGAGGATTTTGAATCTGAGACTGAGTCTGAGTCTTGGGCCGTAGAAGGTAGGATAGCTAGTCCTAGGGAGTGTCCTCCTGAGTTTGTCAAGGTACCGGAAGAGCATGAAAAGAAAACTTCCATCATCGAGGAAACAAAAAAGGTAGACATCACCGACAACGACACGCCGCGAGAGATACAGATTGGTCTGACGTTGAGTCCGCAAGAAAGGGATGATGAACTGGTTACAACATTGAAGGAATTTCGGAATGTTTTTGCTTGGTCCTACGAAGACATGCCAGGGATTGATCCAGACATCGCACAACACAGAATCCCACTCATAGAGGGAGCTAAACAAGTCAAACAAAARCTCYGTCGCATGAAACCGGATGTTGCMCTTAACATTCGGCAAGAAGTCATCAAGCAACATGATGCTGGCTTCATTAGTGTCGTCAATTACCCTCAATGGATAGCAAATGTGTTCCAATACCTAAGAAAGACAGACGGGTTAGATTGTGTGTAGATTTTCGCGACTTAAACAAAGCAAGTCTGAAGATGATTTCCCTCTACCACACATATATGTTCTCGTAGACAACACAATAGATCATGCCTTGTTGTATCTCATTCATGGATAGGTATGTGGGGTATAATCAGAAATCAAAATGGCAGAGGAAGACACGGAAAAGACAACCTTCACCACTCTATGGGGGTTATATTGTTACACCGTGATGCCTTTTGGTCTAAAAAAATGCAGGCGTTATATACCAACGAGCTGCCACTACTCTGCTTCACAACATGATACACAAAGAAGTAGGGGTCTATGTCGACGATATGATCGTCAAATCAAAAGACCGCGAAGGACATACCCTTGCACTAAGGAAGTTCTTCCAAAGACTCCAACAATTCAACATGCGCCTTAACCCAMAAAAATGTGCATTCGGAGTCACTTCAGGCAAGCTCTTAGGTTATGTCATAAGCTCTTGAGGCATTGAGATCGATCCGACGGGAGATCAAAGCCATTATGTCACTCAGGCAACCACAAAATGAGAAGAAAATTCGCGGGTTCTTGGGTCGACTTCAATATATTAGCAGGTACATCTCCAAGCTCACGATGGTTTGTGAACTCATCTTCAAGAAGTTGAAGAAAGGTGAACCCAAGCAATGGGTCGATAGTGGACAACAAGCTTTCGACAAGATCCAGGAATACCTCACTAATCCTCCTGTGTTAGCTCCTRCTCGCCCTTGGAATCCATTACAGCTATATCTTACAACAACGAGCACTGCAGCCGTACGTARCTATGCTTGCACAAGAAATAAACGGCAAAGAAAATGCTATCTACTACCTYAGCAAGTAGTTCCTTCCATAGGAGGAACGATATTCCACTATAGAAAAGCTATGCTTTTCTTTAGTGTGGGCATCACGGAAGCTTCAACATTACTTGCTCACACATACCGTACACATTATATGCAAAGGGGATCCTCTAAAGTACCTCCTCAAAAAGCCAGCAGGCAACGGACGCATGTCCAGGTGGATGGTAATGCTCGCCGAATTTGACCTTAAGTTCGTGCCTAAAAAATCCATCAAAGATAGCATTGTCTCCGAGTTTTTAGCATACTCTCCAGACGAAGACCTTCCTGATTACTATGATATTCCACACGAGGAACTAATGATGACCGAAGAAGATAGTTGGTCATTCTACTTTGACGGTGCATTTAATCAAAAAGGGTGCGGAATTAGAGTACACTTAATCTCACCACAAGAGGAGCACACCCCGATCTCCGTAAAGCTCGACTTCGATGTTGCAAAAAATGAACCAAAGTACGAAGCATATATTCTGGGATTACAGGCCGCCGTTGCACTTAACGTTAAGAAACTTAGGGTATATGGTGATTCCTCGCTCATCATAAATCATGTTTTAGGTCGATGGAAACTGCAAAGTGAAAGCCTTGCTCTGTATCAGTCCTACCTCGAAAGCATAGCATCTTAAATAGACGAAATCGAATATACTTACCTACAGCGCGAAGATAATCAATTTGCAGATGCACTAGCAAAGCTCACATCCATGGTAGAAATCCCTAGCTCAGTGACTCAAATGCATTTAGTAGTTGAACGAAGGTAAGAACCAGCATATGTATGCACTTTAAACGAAACAAATGAGGTGCCCAACCTCGATCCAGAAGAGCTGTGGTATACCAACATTAAGAGCTACCCCGAAACTGGCCAATATCCTTTCGGTTCAACAAAAAAAGCAACAAAGAACTCTAAGGCATCTTGCGTCACAATATTTGCTTCAAGTTAGAGAACTCTATAAGCGTCACTACAACGATTTTCACCTTCTTTGCATCACTCAACAAGCAGGCAAAACGATCATGGAGCACGTCCATGACGAAGTTTGTGGCACTCACATGAATGGCAGGCTCTTGGCCTCTAAAATCATCAAATTGGGGTACTACTGGACCAACATAGAAAGGGATTGCGTGCAACACGTCTGTACATGTGATACTTGCCAGAAATACTCCAATGCACAACATGTGCCTCCATCTCTCCTTTCAAAGTTTGTCTCTCCATGACCCTTCTCCATATGGGGAATAACGTAATAGGAAAGATTACGCTGCCCGGGCAAGGAGGTCATGCATTCATACTTGTAGCCATAGTGTAGGACGTGGGCCGAGTCCTCGCGTATAGCGGGCGCGCGGCTTGGTACTACATCGAGGTGCTTTGCGTGGGCTTGAGCCACGGAACCCGCACATGAGTGCGTTGGGGTAGTGTTGTCGAGTAAGGGGAGTCGCCACCGTGCCTATAAAGGTTATTCACGGACGCCCGAAACGTTGGTGCCAAATTAATGGCCCCACGTTCTGATCCAGTAACCAGTTCGTGGGTTCGGGGACATGGTACGAATCAGATCTGTAACCCAATTCGCCCGCATGTAGCGGCCTCTACTCGGTCTCATTGCAATTCCATTCATCACGATTATTGAATGCACATAACTTACATTTTTAGCACCTTAGAAGCGTACTAACCCTAAAGATTACTACGAAAGTGTGTTTCTATTATGCACAAGAGACTACCTAACCTAGAAATTGTGACCACTTTGCATTAATCAAGTTAAAACGGTGCCTAAAAACCGGTTGTCCATAGTTAATCTGATTTTAAAGTGATTCACATAATTTCCGGTCTTTGTTTAGCAAAATATATACAAATGATACAACAATGACAATGCGAAGTATATGAACTTCAAAACATATATACAAACCAATCTTACCCTAAATCTGCAAACAAAACAAAGGTTAGTTCGTAATAAAAAACGAGCGAAACGAATCTTCCGCCTTGAATCGCTATATAAAGACAAACAAAACAAATGTTAGTTTATAATAAAAAACGAGCGAAATGAATCTTCCGCCTTGAATCGCTATACAAGGATAAGAAATCGTTAGTATTGACAAGTGATAATAATAATGAAAATGAAATAAAAAAGAATGAAAACAATGAAAAACGTTAAAAACGTTAATGACAATCCTACATATTTACATGGAACAATTAAATAGTGAGTTTCTACATGTTTGTTAATTAGATCGAAACTCGTAATAGTTATTAATTAGATTGAAAAAGGAGTATGTTTAATGGCGAGTAATCTCAGAAATAAACCTTGTTATTGCTTGTTGAATCGAAACAGAATCGATGCTTTGAACTCAAGAACGAATGTGTTTAGAGTGTTTGAGAGAGTGAGAGAGAGAATACGCAGTTAAGGACAGAGAGAGAGAGAGAATAGACGTGTGTTCGGAATGAGCAAGGCAGGCACGTATTTATAGGCACGAGGGGAAAAACGAGGGAAAAAACCCTGCGTATATACGCAGGAGAGCTGCGTATATACGCAGGTGGCCTGCGTATATACGCAGAGGGGCTGCGTATATACGCAGGCCTCTGCGTATATACGCAAGCCTCTGCGTATATATTTTTTCCAAAACTCGAAATATTTTGATTTCCTCCGATTTTATTTCGTGATTTGCCTTGATTCGACGCACCTAGACACCCTTGCTCTCCAAGCAAGGAGTTCTAGAGTGTTCTAGAAGGTTCCACGTATTTCCGGAGTATTTTTTGTGTATTTTGTATTTTTTTGTATTTTCTGCGTATAAAAACTTATAAAAATCATAGAAAAATGTAGAAAAATCAGAAAAATAATCTAAAAATACTGGTGAGCTCAGAAAAATGTGAAGAGTGTGATGAAATTATGGAGATCACCAATATAAATTATTTTAAAAAATCCTAAAAATAGAAAAGAAAACCTAAAAATAGAAAATAATTAAAATAAATAAAAGAAAATGTTTTTGCCCCTTTTATTTGTCCTTTGCTCAATAGTTCCGAGTATGACCCCACGTATTTTCAACTTTTGTGAGTTCAAAGCATCTTTTCTAAGTCGAAACAATCGCGAGACGCGGTATGTTTCATCACTGATTACTCTTTTGGGGAGACACTTTTAGGTGTCTACAGAAGCCCCCACTTTGACTGAGTCTGAAGAGACGATAGTCTCGTAAGACGAAAGTCAAAGTATTCGATTCGGGACGGAGAGCAACTCAAGACGTTCTGCGACCCTGAGTTACCCTTTTCGCCGGTACCTGCAAAACAAAGGTTAGTTTTACCTGTTACCGCGCCCCATGCGGTGTTATGCCTTGGAAGCGCCTGGATCCTCGGGTGGTTTTCTCCCTACGGCTGACCTTGGCTTTTCAGGAGAAAATGATGATGCAACTCTGTCGGAAATGGCTGATTCCTTCAGAGATCTTCCCTACGGCTGACCTTGGCTTTTCAGGAAGAATAAGGTGATGAATACCTTCGGAAGCGCCTCGTTCCTCAGGTAGCTTTCCCTACGGCTGACCTTGGCTTTTCGGGAAAAGAAGTGATGTAGATGCCTTCCCTACGGCTGACCTTGGCTTTTCGGGAAGAAGTAATGTATGTTCCGTTGGAAGCGCCTCGTTCCTTCGGAAAGTTCCCCTACGGCTGACCTTGGCTTTTCGGGGAGAGTTGTGATGTATATGCCTTCCCTACGGCTGACCTTGGCTTTTCGGGAAGAATGTTGCGTATAGCAACAGTCGCGTATAGCGATGAATGCCGTATAGGCGTGAGGAAAATGTCATGTGTGTATGCGGAATTTCTGGTGCGGGAGAAAATTCCAAAACCCGAAGAGTGCGCGGAACTTCTTGAGCGGGAGAAGATTCCAAAACCCGAAAGATGTATTTGCTTGAGATTTCTGTAGCGGGAGAAACCATAAGACCCGAAAGATGGTTTTGCTGGATTTCTGTAGCGGGAGAAATCGTAGACCCGAAAGATGGTTTTGCTAGATTTCTGTAGCGGGAGAAATCGTAGACCCGAAAGATGGTTTTGCTTGATTTCTGTAGCGGGAGAAATCATAGACCCGAAGATGCTTGTGGAATTTCTGGAGCCCCCAAGATGATGTGTGAAGTAGCCCCCAAGTTTTCTTTGTTGGCTTTGCAAATGACACTTGCTACGACCATTTGTGCTTGTACACTTTGAAATTTTGTTCCCAAAGCTTAGTCACGTGATGCTTCGCTTATGTATGTGAGTTTTCACTACACAAAGCCTTAGAACTTTATTCTAGAGCCGTTTGTGTAATGTATGCTTATGGGCTAGCCTTCCGCAATGTCTTCCTTGAGTGCGGTAACCGGACTAACTTCGTGAACTCATGAGACGCTGTCGGAGCCGGAGGTGCACCAAGGACACTTAGGACTAACTTAGCCTTGAAACTACGGGTTGTATGATATGCAGCTTATGTATGCGACTTATGCATGAATGTATGAATGCATGTGTTTGCATACTATGAGACTTATGTATGAATGCATGTATGTGTTTGTATGTATGTATGTATTTGTGTGTATGCATGTATGTATGTGTTTGTGTTTATGCATGTGACTCTAGTATGCATTGGAGGTACCGACGTCCTCCCGAAAAAAAAACAAAAAATGACAATCCTATGATGCGTTTGAGTCGCAGTGAAAGCATCATGCATTAGCCGAATACAACAACTCGTCCCCCCGATCTTGCAAATACGACTGAAAGTAGGCAAAAATTACCCCAAAATTGAGTGAAAACCATTCGAAGTTGCAAACGTGGCGTAGTATGGAGCGTATATACGCTACAGAGGAGCATATATACGCTGCCCTCCTGCGTATATACGCTCCTAGGTAGCGTATATACGCTGTAGGTTATCTCACTTTCCAAAAAATTTTAGGAAAGTCCAGCACAGTGCAATGCTGCGTATATATGCTACTATGGTGCGTATATACGCTCTGTATCAGCGTATATACGCTCCATTTCTGCGTATATACACTCAAGGCTTAGGGGTTTTTGGCTCAGTTTTGCAGTGCATTATAAATGCAGACGTAGTTTTTGGGACTTATGCACCTCGAAAACCGTACTCCTGTCTGTTTTACTTCAAACCTTAAACACTTTATTTCTCTAAGTCTCTTTAGGCATGGCTCGCAAGGTTGATTTCGCTCTAGACTCATGGATACGTGATCTCTCCAACACGGTCAAAGGCGACATTCGTGACCATCATTGCAGCGTTTTTCTGATGTTCAGGTTCGTGAAAATTGATATTGCTTTTTTACTTGCTGCCATAAAATTTTGGAATCCTCGTACTCATTCCTTTTGCTTTAACAATAATGAAATCACACCATTGCCTGAAGAAATTAATGCCATTATTGGTTGGCCTATAGATCACCCTCCTTGCGCCCCTGACTTATCGGAGTTCTTTTATCAATTTTTCAAAAATTTCATGGGACTTGAGAAACGCAACGTTTCTGACATTTTTTTTGGCCACGAAGTCGATTTATTGAGATTAATTGACCACTTTAGGACAATGGGTAGAATTAGTGACGCTCATAGGAGAAGAGCCCTTATTTTTTGCCTATTTTGTCATTATCTCTTCCCTCAAAAATCGGAAAATTTTGGTCTTGCCTCCGTTATCTCTGTTGTTGAACAATGCGAGGTTGGTCGTTCACCCTCCTTACTTTGTTGCGGGGAGATGTTGCTTGCATTGGATGACTTGGAAAGGGATCCTTATAATGCTCCTATGACTTGTTGCCCTCATATTTTGCAGGTATAATTACATTCTTTAATTTGTTAATTAAAGTAGTAATTCCCTGTATTTCTAGTGTTCACGTAAATATTTTTCTTGACAGATATGGTTGATGGAACGCTTATCTTTGATTATGCCTCCTGAGAACATGGAATCGTATAACACTAAAAGCTATTGTACTCGCAAAAGGTCGTACTTGTCACGTTCTGAAGACAGTTGGGTACGATACTTTGCGAGTGGAGAAGCTGTGATCAGGTGGGTTGTTCCATGGTGGCGTATTCAGAGAATGATGACATCGGATGACGAGGAGGGCTTGACTATTAGTGGTCTGCGGGCAGTTGACTTTCTATTTTCCTGTCCGTCTAATGCGTCAGTATGGCAGGAAACAAGTCATCCCAAATCGTGATACTCGCAGGCCTCCAAATCACTCCATTGTTAAGCGTTCCTTGAAGAGGTGGGTGGACTTTTGGGTTGCCCGTCCTAAGCTGGAGGTATTGGATCTTGATGAGTCGTGATGCGAACACTTCGCGTTTCTACAAGAAGTGGATGACTGCAACCAATGCGACGGCTCGTGCTGACCATAGGGCTGCGGAGAGGAACGAATTTAAGAAGAAACGACCTTTGGAGGTTGAAGATGCCTTTGTTCCTAACCCTAAGCGTTCAGAGAGAACTACTGCTAGCTCAGTCAAGGACAGACTTGGACCATGGACTGCACCTGTTTGGAGTCGACTAGGCCCGCTGAATGAGGAGAGATCAAGGAAATCCAAGACCCATACTCAAGAAAAGACTATGCCCAAGAGAAGGAAGTTGAGGAAGACTTATGATAAGGAAGGGAGTGCAAGTAAGGTGGATAAGGAAGCAAGTGAGATGGACAAGGAAGCAAGTGCAAGTGGGATGGACAAAGAGAAGAAAGATTGACTGCTTTATTTCTTTAGCTTTTATTGCAGGCCTGCGTGCCATATTTTATTTTATTAGCACTTATGTGATATGAACTCAATAAAGTTTTAATAAAAACACGCTTTATTTGCTTTACATTGTTTGTTGTTTTTCTTGCTTTTTGAATTACATGAGCAAAGGGAAATGGGGGGAAGTATTATTAATGGGGCCGCACTTCAAAAGAAGTTGCCTACGTATCCAATGTGGAATCAGGCCTCTCGTAGTTCATATGGTTGGGGTGAAGGGTAGGGTTCAAGGCTTTTGTGGAGTTAAATGTAATATTTCTTTAATTGGTCCATGTTGATGAGGCTTGCAAACTCGTCGCCATTCATATCTATCAACCTCACGGCCCCTCCAGATAAGATGTTCTTTACTATGTAGGGACCTGCCCAATTTGGACGGAACTTGCCACGAGGGTCTAAAACATTTTTCCTCAATGCCTTTAACACCAAGTCACCTTCCTTGATGTTACGAGGCTTAACACCTTTGTTGAAATGCCTCGTGATCCTTTGTTGATATATTTGCACATTGTTTAAGGCGGCGAGGCGCCTCCCATCCAAAAGTGTGAGTTCATCATATCTAGCACGGACCCACTCGGCCTCGGGGATTTTGCTTTCGAGCAGAATGCGGAGCGATGGAACCTCCAATTCAATTGGTTGAACTGCTTCTGTTCCATAAACCAATGAGTAAGGGGTGTATCCCGTAGAGGTCCGAATTGAAGTTCGATATCCCCAAAGAGCAAAATGGAGCTTGTGAGGCCAATCCTTATAGGTTTCGGTCATCTTGGCGATGATCGTCTTTACATTTTTGTTTGCTGCCTCTACAGCTCCGTTGGTTTGCGGCCGATACGGGGAGGACCGATGATGCTGAATTTTGTACTTAGCAATCAAATCAGCGCACTCTTTCTGGAAATGTGTTCCGTTGTCGCTAATGATTTCATGTGGCACTCCAAAGCGACAAACAATATTTGTCTCAATGAACTTTGCCACATGTTTAGCTTGAAGGATCGCATAGGAGGCTGCCTCCACCCATTTTGTGAAATAGTCGATGGCGACTAAGATGAATTCATGCCCACCTTGTCCTGGAGGGGTAATCTTTCCAATTATGTCGATGCCCCATGTGGAAAATGGCCAAGGGGAAGTGAAGGTATATAGTAGGGATGGAGGTACATGCTGCAGGTTGGCATTCTTTTGGCACGTGTCACACTTCTTGACATAGTCGTGACAGTCCTTTTCCATGGTTATCCAATAATAGCCAAGGGTGATGATTTTTCTCGCCAACATTTTGCCACTCATATGCGTGCCGCATATGCCGCCATGCACGTTATCCATGATCGCTTTTGTTTCTTCTTGAGCAATGCAAAGTAATGAGCGACCGTGATAGCCCTTTTTGTGCAACTCCCCTTCGTGTAGCACATAGTTTGATGCCAATCGCCTTAGGGCTATTTGTGCTTTCTTCGAGGCTTGGGGAGGGTATTCATTGTTTTGCAAGAACTTCAAGATATGTGAATACCAAAGCTCATTTCCTTCACTTTACGAATGGTCTTGCTCTTCATCCCCTAAGGCATTGACATGAGCTGGGGCTTGCCGCCTTTCGATGACTAGTGGCATATGGGTTAATGAGTTGGGGATCTTAATCATCGAAGCTAATTTAGCCAAAGAGTCTGCAAATTGGTTGTCGTCTCGGCGGAGGTAGGTATACTCTATCTCTTTGAAATGTCGGGCAATTGTCTCTAGATGCGCTTGATAAAGGGCCAAACTCTCACTTCTGACTTTTCATTTCCCAGAGATTTGATTGATGATCAAGGAAGAGTCCCCGTATACCCTCAACTTCTCAACTCCGAGTGCCATGGCTGATTCTAACCCAATTATGCAGGCTTCATATTCTGCTGCGTTGTTTGTGACATTGAAGTCTAGTTTTACGGAAATCGGCGTGTGCTCTTCTTCTGGCGATACCAGAAGTATGCCCACACCGCATCCTTTTTGGTTTGAAGATCCATCAAAGTATAAACACCAAGACCCGTCTTCAGTCATCAATAGATCTTCGTCGGGGAATTCAAAGTCTTCTGGCTCTGCTTCTCCGGGCGAATTGGCTAGAAATTCAAGAACAATGCTTCCCTTGATGGCCTTTTGGGACACATACTTGAGATCGAATTCGGAAAGCATAACCACCCATCTTGATAGGCGCCCACTCATAGCAGGTTTTTCAGGAGATACTTCAACGGATCAGCTTTGGAGACAATGTGGACTGTGTGGGTAAGAAGATAGTGCCGCAGCTTTTTGGTTGCCCAAACCAATGCGAGGCAAAGCTTTTCTGTATTGGAATACCTTGTCTCATATGGGAGAAACTTTTTGCTCAAGTAATATATGGCATTTTCCTTCCCGTTGGCTTCTTGAGCAAGCATTGCTCCAGCGGCTGTTTGAGTGACAGTAAGGTAGAGCCGTAGTGGTAAGCCGGGAACTGGTGGTAAGAGAACTGGAGGGTTGGAGAGGTACTCTTTCACCTTGTCAAAAGCCTGTTGACATTCATCGTCCCAAGTCTTTGGTTCATCCTTCTTAAGCTTGCGAAAGATGGGTTCACACACCATAGTGAGTTTGGAGATGAACCTGCTGATGTATTGAAGACGTCCCAAAAATCCTCGGATCTCCTTTTCATTTGAAGGGGGTTTGAGGGACAATATGGCTTTGATTTTTGAAGGGTCGATTTCGATGCCCCGGTTGCTAATGACATACCCAAGAAGCTTTCCAAAAGTAACTGCAAATGCACATTTTTGTGGATTGAGTCTCATCTTGTATTTGCGAAGCCTCTCGAAGAACTTTCTTAAGACGGCGTTGTGATCCTTTCGTTCCTTTGCCTTCACTATCATGTCATCAACATATACTTCCACTTCCTTATGCATCATGTCATGCAGAAGGGTAGTGGCAACGCGTTGATAGGTGGCTCCGGCGTTTTTCAAGCCGAACGACATGACTGTGTAGCAATATGTTCCCCATGGGGTGATGAAGGTTGTCTTCTCCATGTCTTTTTCAGCCATCTTTATTTGATTATATCCCGCATATCCATCCATGAAGGATAACAGAGCGTGATTTGCGGTGTTATCCACCAAGATGTCTATGTGTGGTAAAGGGTAATCATCCTTTGGGCTTGCTTTGTTGAGGTCGCGGAAATCGACACACATTCGGACTCTCCCATCCTTCTTCATGACTGGGACCACATTGGCAATCCATTCTGGGTAATGCACTGTCTTAATGAAACCTGCCTCTAACTGCTTGACTACCTCTTCTTCAATCTTGAGTGCTATATCAGGTTTCATTCTTCTTAGTTTCTGCTTGACAGGTTTTGCCCCTGCAACTAATGGTATGGTATGTTCAGCAATCTCTGGATCGATCCCTGGCATGTCTCTGTAAGACCATGCAAACACATCTTTGTATTCTTTGAGAGTCTGGACTAACTGTGGCCTTTCTTCTACAGTAAGGCTGAGACCTATCTTTATCATTTGTGGTTCATCATTGCTAGAAATGTTGATTTCTTCAGTGTCTTCAATGATGGGGTTTCTTTGCTCATGTTCTTCCATTGCTTTTATAAGTTCATCATCGTTTTGTTCATTTTTAGAAGCGTCAGAATCAAAGCAGTCAATCAAGGGAGGAGGAGAAGACGAGAAGTAAGCAAAAGGCATAGTCTTATTGAATTCAGAAATCATTACATCGAAAGCAGAAGCCTCAGAAGAGGCTGAGAGAACATTATCAGACTCCAAAGCAGGTTTATTTGGTCCAACATAACCGTCCTTGACCTCGCTAACACTAGACTCCCTAAACTTAGGACTGGACTCAGACTCAGAACCTTCCTCAAACTCAGATTCTTCAAACATTGGTCCCTCTCCCACTACAAGAATTTCGTGTAAGGCCGACCGAAAATATCGACCGAAAAAAAATCGGTCGGTAACACCGACCGACACCGACCGCAATCGGTCGATGTAATTTACCGACCGTAATATCGGTCGGTATTACCGACCGATTTTAAAATCGGTCGGTGTATCGACCGATATTTCGGTCGGTAAATCATTGATTTTTTTTCACCCAGACCTTTCCCTCCATTAGCACGAAAAAATAAAAATAAAAAAATTATTACCGACCGAAAAATCGGTCGGTACACCGACCGAATTTAAAATCGGTCGGTACACCGACCGATTTTTCGGTCGGTAATAATTTTTTTCCCGAAACAAAACTCACTTAAAACTCATACACTCTCATATTCCGAAAGAAATCATTCTCTCTCTCCTTCTCCCTCACGCACCCTTTTACATTCTCTCTCCTCACAAAATCAGAGCCTCACAAAATTGGAGCTACATTTTCCCATCTCTCATCTCTCATCTCTCTCCTCACAAAATCCTCACAATTTACCCAAATTCTTCCCTCTTTTTCTCTCACAACTTTGTTTATTTCACATCTAAACCCAAAATTTGGGTCTATTTTCGAAAGTATGGGGTTTAGGGTTCATAAATCACGAAAATTTTGGGGGTTTTGGTTCGAAAATTCAAGGGTTTTGGGAGCTTTTTGGAGTCAAATTTTGTGGGCATCTTAAGGTGTTTGAGGTGCGTTTTTAGGGGAATTTGGTTCCAATTTTCTGGATCTTTTGAAGCTCCATTGTGGGCAGATTTGTGCTCAAAGCTTGTGCGATTTTGGCTCGAAATTTTGGGAGTTTTTGGTTCGTTTTGGGTGTTTTGGCTGGATGCTTTGATTGTCGTACAGGTATTTCCTTAAATTTAATTCTCTTTTTGGTTGGTTGGTTTGATTCTGTGAATTCTAGGGTTTTTTCTAATTGTAAAGGTTGGTCATTGTTAAATTTTGGGGAATAATTGTATGATAGTACTAGATCTGACCTGCTACTGATGAATGAGGATTAAACCCATGGACTTTTTGTTGTTTTAATTTCACGTTCATTGCTTTTATGATGATGATAATTACAGATTTAAACAAATAAAAATAGGAAGAATGTTTAAACAAATAAAAATAGTTATGAGAGAACTCTTGTAAAGTTGACCATATTTCATATTTTCATCTAGATTCTAGAAAATCCTGTATGATTTGGTTATTGATTTATATCTGTATGATTGGAACTTGGAAGATAAATCAAAATCTGTAATATCGTTATATTTTCAAAATATATTACTTCCCTAAGTAATTTTGTAATTGTATTGGCAATGGTGAAAAGTGCAATGGAACATTTGAAATTAGGGAGGAAGTGTTATAGTGACAGAATATCATTTGAAATTAGCTATCCTGTGAATTATTCAAAAGCTACAGTGGTATATTGTGGTGAATTCTGCATAATTTAATCATAACAGCAGCTTTAGGAAGTCCCTTGTGCTTTCCCCACCCCTCAAGCAATATGCTGTAAGTTTTTGAGTCAGGATAATATTGTTCTTTCATTTTATCAAAGATCTCTTGTGCTTTCCTTACATTCTTGGACTTGCATAAAGCACTTAGAAGCCCATTAAATGCAGCTAGATTCGGAGTTACACCGTATTTTTCCATAACATTGAATGTATAGAGTGCCTCGTCCACTTTCTGCATCCTAGCATACCTTCTCATAATGATGCAAAATGTCTCAACACTTAGCATCCCCCTGCTCCTCATAGTGTTGACAAGATTCCACATAATCTCAAACTGCCTTACTTTGGCCAAAGACCCGATCATTGTATGATACGCTTCAACACTATGAGAGTAATACCGCTGCTTGCCTGCCCACTCGAAGAAACGATATGATACCAT